>CANUEX010109558.1:0-27157 GCA_948099535.1 Jatropha multifida | reverse complement strand
GATTTGGTCTAACCCAACGATTTAGCCTATTTCATTTTATTTAAGGGTTTTTCAACTGAGTTAGACTATTTAAATTCGGTTTTCGATTCGGTTCGCGGCATAAAATATTATTTTTGGCCAATTCTCATTGGTGAAAATTTATAATTAAATTTTAAATAAAAATTCTTTTAAAAATAAATTAATGGGTTATTTCAGAATGGAAGGAGGGAACATTTGATTTTCAAAACGCCCCTACTTATTCTAATTGATAGAAAATATTATTAAAGACAATTTAGTTTTAATAGCTAAGTTGAGACCACATTGTGTTTATTTTTCTATTCTAATTATTATTATTATAATTTTAATCTAATCCTATTCTAATTAGGAATTTATTCTTTAACACGATTCTAATTAGGAATTTATTCTATCATACCACTATATATAGATGTTTAGTTTTGATTATTTTTTGCTATCAATAATTTGTTGTTTTTGCTATTTTGAATTGAAATTATTAAGTTTGCGATTATGTCTTCTTTTTGTGATAAGTATTAACTCTCTCCATTTATAAATTAATAGAATAGTTGTTATATATATATAATTCTATAATTCTATAATCTATAATCTATAATCTATAATATATATATATATATAAAAGTACGAATAGGGGAAGGAAACATTTGGTTCTCAAAACGCTCCTACGTATTCTAATTGATAAAAAAAAATATTATTAAGGACAATTTAATTTTAATGGTTAAGTTGGTTGGGACCACATTGTGTTTATTTTCCTATTATAATTATTATTATTATTATTATAATTTTATCTAATTCTATTCTAATGTCTATGAATAGTTTTGTAATGTCTTTTAATTTGTTTTATAGATATAATGTAAATTTTAATATAGTTGATACATATAATAAACTTTTGAAATAAATAAAAAAAAATTATATAATGAGTACAAATAACGGATATTTACGTATAATGCACGTTCTAAAAGACCAGTAAATATAAATATATATATATACATATATTATATAACAATTTGAAAATTAATTACAATTGAAATTACATTCTTATTATTATTTTATTATAAATTGTGCACTAATATACTTTTTAATTTTATAAATAATTCATTAAATTAAGAATAAAAATAATTTTTATTCTTTAAAATGAAATGATTTGTGGCATGTAAGTGTGAGCCAACTTACTGTTCTGACATTTGATAAATTCTGTTTAATTTTTTATAAATAATTCCAAATTAAAAGTCAAGAGTCTTATTTAAAAATAAAAATTCATTTGAACCAATCCGATTCCGTCTAATCACGACGTAGTCATAATTTTGATTTGATATCCGATCTGGTTTAAAAAACGTTTCGTTCATCTCTGTGAAATTTCTTGAGAATTGTTTTGACTTCTTATGTCCTAAAAACCAATGTCGGGTTGGGTTTCATTCCCTCTTCAGTTGAAAAAAGATGTAAAAAAATAATCTCGGGTTGAATGTGAAACGACGCAGCACTGGAAGAGAATAACAATTAGGACATCTTCCTCCCTGTCTGTCTCTCTCCTCTGTCAAAGCTTACCATACTCTCCAAACCCCCAGACAACCTCCATCCAAACAACGGCTAACGGAAACCACTGGGACTAAATGCGACAGAAGATTTGGCGATAATTATTCTGTCACTGGCTTTGAGATGGGAAGGGCTAAGAAGCGCAGAGAATGGTATACTTTCTATTTTGTTTATGCCTGTAATACGTTATGGGTGAGCGTAATCTGTATCGTTTTATGAAAGAAAATACATGACAGGACTCCAGTCGTGACAAAATAACTTAAAAATAAAAAATGGGATTTAAGCTTTAGGTTTTACAGTTCATGGGTTTATGTTTTAGGGTTTAGGTTTTTAGGACTTCAGGGGTTTAAGGTTTTATTTGTATTTGGGGTTTAGGTTTTAAGGTTTATTTAATACTCTCTCCCTTCCATTTTGTCTGCATGTTTATGTATTTAAATAATTATTTTTTCCATAATAATTTTTATAATCATTTATTAAATGAAAGATTTTATTAATATCTTAATGAGTTAAGAATAAAAAATGATAAAATGATTTTTATTAACTGAATTCTTAACGTGACGATTTTTTCAAATCGTGCAAACAAAATTGGATGGAGGGAGTACTATTTTTGTGTGCAGGCTCTAGGATTTAAGGTTTAGAATCTAAGCTTAATGTAATTTTATTATTTTTAAGGAGTCCCACGTTGTGTATGTGCAAATTTAATCTCAACTTACCTTTTGGGAATAAAGAAATCCTAGGGTTAAACAAATTATGAATAATTTATTATATGCATATGATCTGTAGTGGTGAGGGTAACATAGTTTATGTTTTTCAACATTCACTTTTTGTTTGTTAGAACAATCTTTACAAATACGGTGTTGAATGTGGACTGTTGAAGGCTCATATTACATTTTCTTTTTCTGACTCCTGGCTCCTGTAAATCTGCAATGTGTTTAATTTTTTTTTACTAGAATTATAGCAATATGGTTTTTAGATAGGAGAAAATTGACGTAATAGCATCTACGACTATCAGAAGTATAATACTGGAATAATTAACTAATAGTAGTTGGAACCTTTAGTAATATGCTAACTGTTTCCATTAATGTAATACCTATCAATTCTCTGTCTTTTTTTTTTTTGTTTATGGGTTTGATTTTAACTGATTTTAAAAGGATTTTGTTGAATGTAGACTGTGATTGTAATTTTGATATATTGTACCTGCTGAAATACTATTTCTTTAACTGGAACTGGATGCATGCATTATGCATATTTGATATTGTAGTGTGCCTCCTCCTGTATAAATAATGTGGAGCTAGCATCAACAGAGCATGCATGCATGCACATTTGAGGTATTGTACCTGGCGCACAAAAATTTATCATCAATACTGATTCCCCTAAAATTTCGCTTATATTTGCCACCTGCAAGCTTATATCCGTTTATCCTGCAATAGACACTAAAAAAGAAAATAAATACTGTTTTAAAGAGAAAAGCAAGAAATACATTTGGTAAACAGACTTCTGTACATAGAGATAGACTATCGGCTAGTGGCAGTATGGTAATTTTCACCTTTCTTGCTGTTTTGGATAAATGGTTGTAGTACTCTTGTAACTGATGTTTGCATAAATGGAATTTTGGTCTAAGTTGGGTTTCTCGGATTTTGCAATTAATTACCCGATTTAGTGACTTTGGCTGTCTACATATGGTTCATAAAGATTTCTACTGAATATAAAAAGATAGTGACTATTAGCAATTCTCCTAATAATGGTACAGGTTAGTTTTAATCCTAGTTACTGAACTTTGCCTTTAGACCTTAAAAATCTATTAAATCTTACTTTGCCCCTTGAAAATCATTAATCTTGATGCTATAACAATAACAGCAATATTGATGGAAGAATAATTTCTTAAAGACAGTATTTATCATATAATATAGAAAATTAGGATTTAAATCTTGATAGTCATTCTGTTTTCTCTTCTATTTCACTCATTGTTATGTTATTATTATAAAACATTTAGATTAAAAAGTTGGCAGAAAATAAGTAAGAATCACATATGTATTAGAGATTTTGTCCTCCAGCCTCTCCACATCAACTGTTAGAGTGCCCTTTTTGCCATTTGAAGCTCATTTTTTCTCTTTCTCATCCTCAAAACAGATAACAAATAATAAAAAGAAAAAAAACAATGGCATCTTTCGGTGAAAATAATTTAATTTTTACATTTGACATAAAATTATAGATTTAGCACATGCAGTACTCAAGCATTAGCATCCAATACAATGTATTTTTCTTTGATGTAAAATGTGAAATTACATTATTTACAATGCCAGTAATGCTTTCCTACACACTACCCTACTACCCCTAACACCTACTTTTGGAAGGCTAAAGCTAAACAGTTTGAGGCTTTCTCAAGTATCAGGAAAGTCAATATCAACAAAGTAATTGCTTTGTGTATTATGTATCTCTTTGCATTAATGAAGTATTTATCCTTCTTTCTTTGGTTGGTTTGAAAATTTGAATTGACATTAAGTTAAGAATTAGATTATTCATTCATTTGTAGGTTCCCTTGTGAGATCTGGGTTGGTGGTGTAATGAGTAAGGGGAAAAAAGTCAACTATATAGGTGGAAAGAAGTTGGAAGATTGGGACATCTTTAAAAGTTGCAGCATGACATATTCTGATATTGCAAATAAAATAAGAGATTTAGGGTTTGGTGAAGTTCTGCAATTGGGTTATTTTAAACCTAGAGGAGATTGGAGGAAGCTGGATTTTGCCTTGACTGATGAAGATGTAAAGTCAATGCTTGAACAAGGGATGGAATTCGGTTTCCTGAAAATGTACGTTGAGACCAATATCCAACTAGAAGAAGATAGATTCAGACAGCATAAAAATTATGTATCTGATGAAGAAATGGAGGTTGATGCTATTGGATCAAGTTCTGCAATGAGTAGTGGATCATTTGCCAATTTTCTTGTGCATGCCGTGGAGGGTGATGTTAATTCCAATTATAGAGCTTTTGCAGCAGAAGCGCATGCAGATGCAAAGCAGTGTAAAACAAATGCCTCAGAACCATCAATTCTAGATGACAATGGAGATGTTGCAGCAGAAGCCGCAGAACAATGTAACACAAGTGCCTTGGATGCATCGAAACCTACTGAGTTTCTTCATCAGAGGTCTAGTTCTGCTACAAATGGATCATCAAGGCGTTTCTTCAAAGAAATGCTCAAAAGTAGTCTGCAAGCCAGGAAAATGGTAAATCTTGAACATTTATACCTTTTTTCTTGTAAAATATGGTGAATTAGCATTTCTTCCTTTGGTAAAGGGCATACAATTGGATCTTTTTTTTTTTTTTTAATTTATTGTTGATTCTTGTCCGTTTTGCGCTGTTTTTCATTTCCTTTTATTTTGCACTTTTGGTTTTGAAAAAGCGTTAATATTTTTCTCAGCAGCAAAACATGAAAGGTTTCTGTTTTTGGTTTTGAGTGGTTCATGTTTTTCAGTTGTTCCTTTCTAGAAGTTTTTGGGAATGTCTCAATTTTCTAGGGTGGTGTTGTGATTTTTGCTTATTTTTTCCCTTTTCTGCTCATTTGTGGAGTTGGCTGTTTTGAGTTGAGCAAAAGTAGAACAAACCATGAATGTGGATTGCGAGTTCTAAATCTGATGATGTGAATTCTCTTCATAAATAAAGAAATTAAAGTGCAAATGACTCAGAAGTTGTCAATGTTTTTCTGTGGGATAACGGTTGCTGAGATTGTTAGACTTTTCAAAGAAAGATATTGTTTCCTGATGATGTTTCACCAAGTTGATGTTTAGATTCAGGCCTTTTGTTGCAGATATGGTGCTAAAACTTGCACAATAACTTTCATGCTTAAACATTAGCTTTGATTAACAAAATAGCTCGAGTGGTTAGCTAAGGAAACTAGATTAGATTCTTGTCCTATTTTTGGGTAATGCTTATATGAGTTCAAATATGATGGATGTGATTTTCTATATAAATAACAACGGCAACTACATTTTAGTCCCAAAAGAGTTGGGGTCAGCTATATGAATCCTTGATTTTCAATATTTGTTCTGAATTTTCTGTGTAAATAATAAAGCTAAAAATGCAAATGACTCCATAGTTTAAGTGTATTTCTGTGGTTCTGATTTTTTTATTTATCATATAACATTGGCTTAATTTAACTACCTGCAGAGCCTTCCCCGAATCTTTGTTAGAGATTTCGGGCATGAACTAGAAACTGCTGCAAATCTCATTGCTCCCGGTGGTCATATATGGAAAGTAGGATTAACAAAATCCCAAAACACTATTGATTTTGATAAGTATTGGGATGGATTTATTGAACGTTACTCAATCAACCATGGGGATTTACTAGTTTTCAATTACAAAGGCTATTCCAGTTTCAAAGTACGCATATTTCGCAAGAGTGGTCATGAAATTGAATTTCCTTCTTATGTTACCAAAAGTGGAGAGCCTGATAATGAGAAAGGGATAGGGGATGAGGACTTCATTGACGCATCTTGTCCTTTAAAACATGAAGATTGCGATGAAAGAGGAAAGAATGGTGAATGCAGCAAAAGCCCTTCAATGTTTAACAAAAGTAGAAAAACAAGGAAACACCAGAAAAAGGCTGCTCCTCCTCCTAAGATAACAAAAGACGAAACAAGAAGCAAGAGAATTAAATCATAAAACCTCCCTTTATAAAAAATTTTTCGTTCTCCCATGATGAGGCTTAATGCTGAGTTTTTGCCTTTTGTTGATTTCAGGTGAATCTCAAGATCCATATTCAGATTCGGATTTTAGGAATGGTGGGAGGCTTGAGATTGGTTTTCGAAATGCACCCAAAAAAAGTCAAAGCGCTATTCTTTCTTCTAAAAAGTTTAAGTCTAGATATCCTTGCTTCAAGGTTCTATTACTAAAATATAATTTCGCCAGCTATTTTGTGGTAAGCATTTCAATCATAAAATATACATGTTGAAGATTTCTGTCAGTTAATTCTGAATAATTTGCTTAGTTGTTGTCCATCTTTACTTTTTCTTTTTTTTTTTTTCCAGTCTGTGCCAATGCCATTTGCTAGAAACTATTTGAGGGAAAGACCTGATTCTGTTAAACTTAAAATCTCTGACAAAATACAGTGGAGCGTTACACTCAACCATAAACAAAATGGACAAATGAGTTTTGGAAGGGGATGGATAAAATTTTCTAGAGAAAATAATCTGAAGGTAGGAGATATTTGTGTTTTTGAGCTTGTAAAGAAATATGTATTTAAAGTTTATATATTTCATGCTTGACACACATCTAAGTCATAGAACAACAGTAATTTAGGTTATGCATGCACTCTTCTTGGAATCATTGTACTTGATAGCTTTTGGCTTTTTTTCTTTTTTATTTATTTAGTTTTCTTTCCTTAATGATTACAGCTATGTGGAAATTAATCATCTGGAAATTAGTTTTAGTTGAAAGGTTTATATATGATGTGATGACTAAAAGCTTTCCTTTGTCATTAATGTAGCGTTTATCTACTTTTGTTTTTGGATTGTGCTTTTGGGCTAGTTCCCGCCATCTCAGGTTTCTTGATCTCTGCTGCAGCTTTTTGCACATTAGCAAATGTTCTCCTTTTAATATGGTTTTGCATCCTATGCTTTTCGAAGAGTCTACAAGATGAATTGACCTAAAAAATGAATTCATGTTTCTACTAGTTATCTTTGAAGCTCACTTATTGAAAGAGAATTGAAATCAAAATTCTCAAATGAACTTTGATGAATATCAGTATTCTATTTCCAATAGAGGAGATAATTTGGGAAAACTCTCTCTCTATATTTGATTAATCTCAAAAGTAGAAAACACGCTAAAAAGAAAGCAACTTATGTACGAAAATTTTTAACAGAAAGTAAAACTAATTTCTAACTATCTAACAACTCTGTTAACTATCTAACACATTGGTTGACTTTGCTAACTGCCTAACACATTGGTTGACTTTGATGATCTTGGCGCCAAAAGTTTGATGCATTATCAATGGCCCTGGATGTTCATGTAGCATGTGGATTGCCAGCTCATTTGTTTAGGATTGCCAAGTCAATTCATAGCATAAATAAGTTGTAGCTGTAAATTATATTTTGTACGCGCCCTCCTCAAGATGGTGGTGGTGAGAAATCCACCAACCCCATCTTGATCAAGAGATAATGGAATGCATGTGCAGGAAGTGTCTTAGTCAGGAGATCAGGGAGCTGTTCTTTAGAGGATATGTGTGAAGGAAGGATAAAGCCAGATTGTAATTGATGTCTTACTATATGACAGTCAATTTCAATGTGCTTTGTCCTCTCATTAAACACAGGGTTTTGGGCAATGTGAAGTGCATCTGAGTTGTCACATTTGAGAGAAATGGGTAGAGAAATTTCGATCTGCAAGTCCTTAAGTATGTATGAAATCCACTGTAATTCAGAAATAGCCATAGCCCTAAACTCCGCCTCAGCTGATGACTTGCTAACAAGTAATTGTTTCTTGGATTTCCAAGAAATAAGGGAATTTCCCATGAAAATGAAATAGCTTGGGGTCGATTTCCTTGTGATCGAACATGATGCCCAATCTACATCACAGTATGCAGTGATATTGAGAGAATTTGCTGCTGGAAAATAAAGTCCTTGTGAGATGTACCTTTAAGGTATTTGAGCACATGTAAGGCAGCTTTGTAGTGAGTTTGACAAGGGTTTTGCATGAATTGGCCTAGTTGGTGCACTGCATGTGTTATATCGGGTCTTGTTAAGCTGAGACATAACAATTTTCCAACCAATCTGCGGTACTGGTCTGCATTATCAACAACAGGTCCTATATGTGGCATTAGTTTCAATCCTTGAATGGCAAGGGTGTTAACCACTTCAGCGTTTGTCAATCCAGTGTCTACAAGCATGTCAGTAACATATTTATGCTGAGAAATAAGTAACCCTTTTTCTGATCTTGCAATTTCCAAGCCAAGAAAGTATTTAGCATACCCCAGATCTTTTATGGTAAATTCTGTAGAAATTGTTTCACTTCTGTGAGTAGGGATTCATTAGGACCAGTCAATAGTACATCATCTACATATACGAGTAACACAATCAAGGTATTGGCAGATCCTTTGGTGAATAAACAATTATCATGGCATGACTGTTGAAAACCAAACTCCTTTAATTTGAGAGCGAGTTGTTTATTCCATTTTCTTCCCCCTTGCTTTAATCCATACAAGGATTTTCTCAATTTGCATACTTGTCCCTTACTAGCTTTAACATATCCTTTTGGTGGTTGCATGTATATATTTCTTCATCTAAATACCCATGTAAGTAGACATTATTTATATCTAGTTGCAAGAGAGGCCAATCAAATGTTGCAGTCACTGCTAAAAGAATTCTGATCGTAACCAACTTTGCAACTGGTGAAAACGTATCTATATATTCAAGCTCAATCATTTGATTGAATCCCTTGGCCACTAGCCTAGCCTTATACCTTTCTACTGAGCCATCAAGGAGGTATTTGATTCTGAATATCCATTTGCTGCCAATGGCTTTCTTACCTTTGGGCAAATCAGTGATTTCCCATGTTCTATTATGTTCTAATGCCTCAATCTCCTTTTGCATGGCCAATAACCAATATTTGTCATTCTTAGCCTAATTGTAAGTGGAGGGTTCATGGATTTTGTGAATGCTAGAGGAATATGTATGGTATGCAATAGACAAAATGATGGTTTTGTTTGGCTATGTGTGAGATGGTATATTTGGTTCAATATCACTTATTGAGACTGACACTATTGCTAGTGCATGATGCATGAGTGACAAAATCATGGAGCCAGGTGGGTTTATGTGTGATTTGGGTAGACCTTCTGATTGTATTAAGGATTGGATTAAGCTCATCATTAGACACAAGATCTGTTTCTGGTCTATTATCTATGCTTTGGCCAAAGATTGGAGTTGGTGTAAGTGCTGGTATTGTTGTTGGTAAATCAGATATTTTGATTTATTGGTTTATGTTTAATGTATCTAGTGGTGGTACAGGTTGTGGTGTGTTTGGGTCAAAGGCATTGGAATGAGTGTTGTCTATGTATTTGGGAAGGCAAAATGGTTCAGTTTCTGCAAAATGTTTACCATGGAAGGGGAATTGATATTCAAAGATTATTACATCTCTAGATGTAAAAATGGTATGATTTTGCATATCATATAATTTATAGGCTTTCTGGTTATTTGCATATCCTAACAAGGCGCATTTAGATGATATGGGTCCAAATTTGTCCTTTTGTGGGGTATTGTTTGAGGCATAGCAAAAACAACCAATTACTCTTATATAGGAAAGGTCTGGTTTTATGGTGAATAAGGTTTCATAAGGGGATTTCCACTTCAGGGTTGAGGTTGGGAGGCTGTTTGAGATATGTGTGGATGTCAATAATAATTCTGACCAAAATTTCTTGGGTAAATTAGATTGTAATTTGAAAGCCCTTGCCATTTGTATGAGTGTTTTATGTTTTCTTTCCACTGTCCTATCTCTGGAGAGTAATGAAAGTGTTGAAGTTGATGACAAATATGAGAGCAAGGGCAGATAGATATTTAGGATAATTCTTGCTTCAAGTTGGTGACGGAGAAGAGTAGACAAACAATAAAGGAAACATAACGATATCAGAAGTGATGGTAATAAAGCATGATAATAATGAAATCAGCAAGAAATCATTTATTGATGAAGTATTTCCAGTGCTTGAAGAGAATACAAACTCTAGCCAGTATATGACAAGTCGTGCAATACTAGCAACAAAAATCAAATATATCGATGGCATGAATCAGAAGATGATAGAGTTTGTCCCTGGCCAAAGCAAGATCCAAACAGTTTCGATGAAATAATAGATGACACAAGTAACTACTACTAAGAGGAATTTCTCAATACTCTACTGCCAAATGGATTGCCTCTGCACAAGCTTGAATTGAAAGTCAACCGTCCGACAATACTTTTGAGAAATTTAGATGTCTTAAATGGTCTGTGTAATGGAACTAAAATAGTGTGCAGAAATTTTGGGGCCAATGTAACCCGTGCTAAAATAACAATTGGACAGCATTTAGAGAAGCAAGTATTTTTATCTTGAATACCTCTCTCCTATAGAAAATAAAGGATACCCATTCCATTTTAAGAGAAAGTAATTTTTAATCCGTCTTTATTTCGCAGTGACAATAAACAAAGCTCAGGAGCAAACAATATCGAACGTGGTTGTCTATATACCACAAAATGTTTTCTCACACGGACAGCTCTATATTACACTATCCAGAGGGATATTGATGTCTACAACAAAAGTACTTGTAAAGTCAAATAAGAAAAAAAGGAAGGATGCAACATACATAAAGAACTTCGTCTACAAATAGGTCTTGTTGCCAAATAGATAACAAAATACGTTTAAAATTTTCATCAATAAGCTTAAAAAGATAACATTGTTCAAACTAATAAAGGTACTAATTTCAACTTTGCAGTGAAACAATTTATTGAAAAAGGTTGAATCACATATTGATACAACAACTCTTCAAAAGGAAGAAGATTGACCGGTTAAAGGAAACAATTGTAACTTATATTTATAATGAATAATTTATATCATAATTTTTAATATAAACAAAAGTGTAAAGTTATAGTAGATATTTAAATAGAAAATACCGAATCTATCTATTTATTTTTTTCTCGGTATCTTATCATACAGATAATAAACCTTTGAAATAAACAAAGAAAAAGAAAAATTATATAATGAGTACAAATAATGAGTATCTATGTGCAATGCACGTTCTAAAAAACTAGTATACATATAAAAGTATGAATGGGGGTGGGGGACATTGGATTCCTAAAATGCCCCTACTAAGTTTATTAATTGATAAAAATATCATTACTAATTCTATTATAATTATGTTATTAATTTATTATTTTTATTATATTAATATTATAAATTTAATCTCATCCTAATTCGGAATTTGTCCTATTATGTCACTATATATATGTTTAATTTTAATTACTGTTAGCTATTACAAATATGTTAACTTTTAACTATCAAGAATTGTTACATCAAGTTTTTATTAATTTAAAATTATTGAGTTTATAATCATACTTTCTTCTTGTGGTAAGTATAACATTAATTCTTTCTCTATTTACAAATTAATATAATAGTTTTTATTTATAGTTCTTATAATTTAGATTTATAAATTTATGAATTATCCGTAATTGTTTAGTAATCGTGAATAATTACAAGTTTACAAGTTTTCTCTTGTGAATACCATTATCATGAAATATCTTAAAAAGATGAAACCTTTTTATTTCTCCATTGCTAAGAGGTGATAAAGGGTTCTACAAACATGTTAGAAACAAAATTTTTGTCCGTTTCTAACGTATAACCCAAATATGTTTTTCTTCTTATGCAAACAGGTTCTTTTGATGCTAAAGTTATAACCAAAATTCAGAAGTTATTTTCACTGTATTTCTCTTCTCTACCACATCCTTTAATATGCTTGCACTTCTTCTTCTATTTTCTTCCTCCCTTTTCTTTTGTATTTTATTAATAAAATTTTAAATTTTATGAAGGATTGTAAGATTAATATTTCTCAAAATAATATCTTTTTTTTTATCTTTTTTTTTAGTTTCAAGTATTTCGATACAAGTAAGATAGCTATGAGAATTTTAATATTCAAATTATAATATAATAAATTATAATTTTTTTTGCATGCATAAGAATTTCAAATTTCGTATATCATACCACTATATATATGTTTATTATTAATCGCTTTTGACTATAAAGAATCTATTGTTTTCTTTACTATTAAAAATATATTATTTTTTACTATTAAGAATTATTACATCAAGTTACTACTAATTTGGAATTATTCAGTTTGAAATCATGTCTTCTTATTGCGGTAAGTATAATCTTAACTCTCAAACTATAGAGTAGTTTTTAGTCATATTTTTTATAATTTAGTAATCCTTTTAGTCTCGTTATTTGTATTTAATACGAAAAGGGTTCCTAAAATAACCCGGCAAAGTTTATGAATTGACAAAAAATATTATTCAAGATTTTAATTTTATTTGTGTAAAAATAAAGATAGTTTAATTTTGATTGTTATATTAAGTTTATATTTGAATCTAAATTCTATTAGAAGGTTATTTAATTTTAATTGATTATATTAATTTTCTATTTGACATAAAGTATGTTATATTAATTAATATAATTAATAAATTTATATTGAAAAATTAATATATATATATATATATATATATATTAAAGTCAAATATATATCATACGTGTTTGTTTATTATAGATAATCATGCAACTCAAAATAGGTTGGATAGTAATTGTTTACTTTATTTCTTCATTTTTGATTAAATTATATTTATCTTCTATTTTAATTTAAATTTTATTAGAAATTTTAATCTATTCTAAATAAGAAATAAATAGCCACTACATATATATATATATATATATATATATATATAATATTGAAATAAATAACATATTAAAGAATAATTAAGATATCATAATTACAACAAAAGATTTGATATAACCTATGATTTTTGAATAATGGTTATTTATTTCAATATATATATACTTGCAACAAAAGATTTGATGTCATGCACGATTTTCTTTTTTTCTATTTTTTTTTTGAGTATTGGGAGAAGGGCATCAAACCTAAATTTATTATCAGGTCGTATATGTACTTATTATTAGACTATGCCTCAGCGTATATATAATGTATGATTTTTAATCGATCCGTTGGCTTATTATAATATAAATTACTAATTTAAGTGAATTAATCACAAATATTTTATTATTTCATCAAAACAATAAAAACTTTATGTACTTATAAATTATGTAAGTACAAATTAACGTGAAATTCAAGTTAATTGATAGTTGTAATATAATTTTACAATTAATTGTCCTCGCATGATTTTATATTTAATAAAAATTATATAATTATTATGAAATATAAGAAATAGAGAAAAGTTAATTTCTTTTATTAAGATCTTAGTTATCTAATCCAAAGGATTAAGTACCTATTTATAGAATATAAAATATGATCCAAAAAATAAAACTTTACACATTAAATTATATACCCCTTCATCTTAAAGGATATAATCTTTCATCTTAAAGGATATAACCATTCATCTTAAATGACATGGCTCTTTATTCTAAAGGATATAACTTTTGGAGAAATAAATAATTTCTTAAATAAATTTAATGAATATTCATTATATTATATAGTTTTATCACTTTTCCCCTTGGATATTCATTGCACAGAGAATATGTCTCGTTAAAACTTTATGAGGAAAAATTCAATGGAAAAAAAATCCTAGTGAACGAAAAAGAGTATAGTATTTCTCCCCCTAATGAAGACATCACTACTTGTCTTTTCCTTTGTATCATTCATTTAGGGAATATAATATATTTTAATATTATCTCCTACAATTTTGTGGAGTTTGTTTTTTATGAAAGCAAATTGTATGTACTTTGTACATATCGAAATATCAATTCCAATTAGACACATTATTTGCTTTTTTTTCATAAATTGTGACGACTTTTATAAATAAAAAAACGTAAATCATATATCATTCATTATGACTAATCCTTCAGATATATACTCAATATAGTACTATAGTACTTCAAGACATAATATTTTCATTATTGCAAAAATATATAGTACTTTAGAACTAAAGGGTTTTTTTTATCATTTTTGGAAGTCAAAATTAGTTCTTTATCTCATTAAATGATTTCGTAACTATCAATTTCATTAATGGATGAAATCTATCCACATAAACTCATTTCAATCTATTGGATTATATGTACTGATTAATGGATATAAATTTCATTTATAAAATGTTTGCTCTTTAGGGTGAGACAAAATTTTTTATATTCAAATTCTTTCATTTGAATTTTTTTGTTTGAATACTTTATTGCATTTTGGAGCTCTACTGGAGTTCAATGAGATTTATATTATCAACATACATAATAATAACAACAAATTCAGATGTTGACCTTTTTATAAAAACACACGGTCAAATTGGATCATCTATGTAACCTTCCTTTATCATATATATATTGAGGTGACTGTTGTTGTAGTGTATTTCAAAAAGAAATTTTATCCCACATCGGATAGTTAGAGACTTTTGTGTTGCTTTATAATTAAACTCCACTATTAGGCTAGTAAAGAGCTAAGTAGAGGTATGAGCTCATGCGCACTAGAATCAAGCCATAAGCTTGAGTTAAGTGGATTGCCCACCCCCCCCTATGCGTGAGATAAATATGAGGCCCAATCCTTTTTTTACCTGTTAATTTAATTTTTTTTGCAAAAATTAAATTATGTTTAGAGCTTATCTATACTAGTCCACTTTTTGACTTGTTAAAAGATTATTTTTTATTTTTTGAATTTTTCTTAACATTTTAATTTTAACGTTATTTAAGTTTCCCGATTTCTCTCAAACCATCTCGTTATTTTCTTATACAATAGTTTTGATGTTTGCTATAAATACCTCATATCTCTACCTTTGGAAATACACTTGCTTACTACTTCTCTCTGTTTCTCGCTCTCTCTCTATTGCTGGGTTCTCTCTCTGCTATTCCTGCTTTCTGTTTTAAACTATAGTTAAAACATAAGAGCTTGTTAAATCCTGGGGGATACATCCGCTATGGGTGAATTATCCTTAAGGACAGTGTTCACATGCCTCAAGCTACATAAACAGTGGTTTCCTTTGTATCCTTTATTTGAAATTTTTCTAACAATCTTAAGGATAAATATGCCTGCTGCTGCTAGTTCTTTTGCTACTCCTGCTTCTTCTGCTACTACTTCTCCTGTCATTCCTGGTTCATCTGTTGTTGCTCCTGATGCTGCCCGTGGAGGTGTCGCTTCCCTTACTGCCTCCCTTCCCCCTTCTATCACCTTTTCAAAGCCCTTAACAGACATCTCCAAAATTGAAGTCTTCAATGGAGATAACTTCAAAAGGTAGCAAGAATGGGTCTTTTCTGTATTGGACATCCATGGAATAGCGTTTGCATTTATAGAATCCAAACCTTCTGATGTCACCTCCAAGCAGTTTGAACTATGGATTCATGCCAATAAGGTTTGTAGGCACACTGTTATCAGTACTCTCTCTAACGAGCTTTTTGATGTCTATTGTGCTTATAAGGATGCTAAGGAAATCTGGGAGTCAAAGGTGATAAAATACACTGTTGAAGACGTCGAAAACCAGAAATTCATCATTGGCAAGTATTACAAGTGGGAGATGGTTAAAGACAAAGACATCAAAGCTCAAATGAATGAGTAACACAAACTGTTGAAAGACCTTAAATTAGAAAACATCAACTTGCAAGAGGAGTTCGTCGCTGGTTTGCTAATTGAAAACCTTCCCCATTCCTGGAGTGACTACAAGCAACAACTAAAGCATAAGCACAAATAGCTTTCACTAGCCAACCTTATCACCAATATCATAATCAAGGACACTAATAGGAAGGAATTCAAAGCTGCCAAAGGGAAGAAAATTTCCACCGCTGCTAATCTAGTGCAAGGTAAGTCTCACAAGACAAACAAAAAGTATGAGAACAAACCTGACTTCAAACCTAAGTCTAATAACTTCAAAAGGAAAGGTAATTGCTTTGTGTGTGGAAAACAAGGCCACTATGCAGTCCAATGCAAAAAGCGAATGGGGAGAAATGACAATCTTGCAAAATCAAAAGCAAATTTGATTGAAGCAGATGAAATAATTATTGTAGTCATTTCTCAAATTAACATTGTTGCCAGTGTTAAAGAGTGGGTGATAGACTCTGGTACTACTATTTATGCAAATAAAAATGCATTTGTGTCCTATACTCAAATTAAGGAAGGAGAAGAAACAGTTTATCTCGGTGACTCACAAACTACTCAAGTTCTTGAAAAAGGTAAGGTCTTGTTAAAACTTACATCTGGCAAAACAAAACTTTGGTTAAATGAGGTGTTGCATGTTCCCAGTATCAAGACTAATCTTGTTTCTATTAGTCTTATGGGAAAAGGTGGTGTGAAAATTTTCTTTGAATCTGATAAGGTTGTGTTAACCAAGAATAACACTTTTGTAGGAAAAGGGTATTATAATAATGGGTTATTTGTACTTAATGTTTCTGAAGTTAATGAAATTGCCACTTCTTCTGCTTACGTGATTGATTCTATTAATTTATGGCATGCTAGGCTAGGACATTTGAATTTTTCTTATATCAATGCAAAAACTAAATTTAATTTCTAACTCTAGTACTTCATGTTTAAATAAGTGTGAAATTTGTGCAGAATCCAAGTAAACCAAAAAATTGTGTGCTTCTTTTTTTAGAGAATCAGAATTATTAAGTCTAATTCATACTGATTTAGCAAATTTAAAACAAACTATGACTAGGGGTGGGAAGAGATACTATGTCACCTTTAAAGATGATTTTTCAAGATATACTGAAGTCTATTTGCTTAGAAATAAAGATGAAGCATTTGATGTGTTTATTAAATATAAAGCTGAAGTTGAAATTCAACTTAATAGGAAAATTAAAAGAGTTAGATCTGATAGACGTGTTGAATTTGTTCTTCTTAATGATTTTTGTGAAAAAGAAGGAATAATTCATGAGATTACTCCTCCTTACTCACCTCAATCAAATGGTGTAGCAGAAAAAAAAGTAGAACTCTAAAAGAAATGATGAATTACATGCTTGTTAGTTCTAATTCACTAGAAAATCTTTAGGGGGAAGCTATCTTATCTACATCTCACTTACAAAATAAGATACTCTATAAGAAATCTAACAAGACACCTTATGAATTATGGAAAGGATATCCTCCTAACCTAAAATATTTAAAGGTGTGGGAGTGTCTAGCTAAGGTAATGCTGCTTGAACCTAAGAAAAGAAAAATAGGCTCTTGTTTTGAAAAGTGATGTGCTTGATAGCAATACTATACTTGAAATGAAAAATGCAAAATTCTTTGAGCATATTTTTCCTTTAAAAGTTGATTATATTTCTCATGCACCTACTGTCCAAAACACTCATGAATATGAGGATGAGATTTTAAGAAGAAGTAAAAGGCCAAGGAAAGCACTACAAGAAAAACGTGATTTAGCAACAGATTAGAAACGAAAAACAATCTTGTATCGCTCGCCATTTTTAGAAACGAATTAGAAATGGACATATTAGAAATGGATAGATCCGTTGCTAAATTTGGCGGGAAATTAGCGCATATAAATTAAGAACGGATCAGAGATGAATTTAGAAACGGTTTTAGCAACGAATTTGTAATCCATTGCTAATAGAACAGGGAATGGTTCCTATTTTTTAGAAATGGATTTAGAAACAGATTAGAAACGGACATTCAGTCCGTTGCCAATATGATTAGCCAAAAAAAAGCATGAAATGGCGCCGTTTGGTTTTACTCTTTCTAGAAATGGATATCTAGTCCGTTTCTAAGAAGAGGATGCGCTCAAAAAAACAAAAGGCCAAACGACGTTGTTTTGTGCTTCATGATATTTGAAACCGATATGCAGTCCATTTCTAATAACATGAAATTAAAAAAAAAAAAAAAGAATGCCTTAAACGGCGCCGTTTAGGGCATTGCAGACCTTTTGTATCGACCAAAATTAGGTCACTCGCATTCTCCTCCTTCTAGATCAAAATCTCCTCATTCTCAATCTCCCTCTCCTCTCTTGTCTCTCATCTCTGGGCACTACCGGCAGCCACGACGACCTCCATCATCGGCGGCCACACTGTCCTCTCCATCTGGTGTTTACCGACGATCATGAACGTATCGCTCTATTCTCCATTTCTGCGCAAGAGTGGCGGCTAAGAAGTAGATCCACCACCGCCTGCAAGACCAGCGGCCAAGAAGGAGCTTCGGTGAATAGCTTTTCATATATAGGTTTCAAAAATGATTGCTCCAATAGTTTCTCCCTTAATGTGGGTAAGCACAATCTGCCTCCAATCTGCACATTTCCATTCTTTCCTTTTGATTTTAATGTGTGCGTCTATTTAACTCTTTTCTTATATCACTTTGCTTATCTTTTGTTTGGTATGACAAAATTCTTGATTTTGATTTTTACTTAGGGTTTCAAAGTCTGCGTACTTGCTTTACCCTGTTCATCCTTTGAGTACTATTTTCTTGGTTATCTCAATTTCTTGTCTTTTGAATTTGGAGTTGTTATTATTCACCATCACAAAATTAGTTTACTGGAGCAATTATCTTCAATTCTGCAATTACTTATTGGTTTCTTGTGCTTCTCCATTTATGTTCTAAATTTTACAACTGGCTCTGTGTTTGTTGTTTAGATTTTCTTGGACACCATTAAAAATGCAATTCAATGGTAAAAAGCACTAGGTTGAGCTGCAAAAATTGTAAAATGTTAGGAAAGGAGGTAATGAGAGAGTAAAGCAACTGGCCAAGGAGGAAGTGAATTCTAACTGTAGTAGTTTTAGGTTTTATGCCTATAATTGTGTAGAGCTCAAGTGTTGCATTTGAAAAGGTCTCAAGCTATCAATTTTCAGTGATTTTATGAACCTATTTGTTCACTTACTGTTAAATGTGATTATTTATGACAAATGTGATTATTCAACAAAAACAACAAGGATGAATTCTGACTAACTTCTGACTTCCAGTGAATAGCTTTCCTCAAGCTATTTTTTTTCATTTTCAATAGCCCAATTAATGTCTAACAGGATATATATGTTTAATTAGGTCAATTTGATTTGTAATTGTAGTGTTGCACTTTTTTCTTTTCTTTAATTACCTTGTATTATTAATTAACTGGATCTTTAATATAAATAACATACTGGTGTTAATTTTAATTTCTCCACCAAAACATAACGTTGTGTGTTTTTATTTTCTTAAACCTTGAATTGTTGTTGCTGCTTCAAAAAGCAGCGAGTGTACAGTCTTGGTTCACAAGCATCACTTTACTTTGATAACTCTAGCACCTATAGCTCTTCTGCCACATCTCGCCTTCAGGAACAAGGTGCTAGAAATATTGATGCTCGAATTCAGGAGATATTAGAGCAACGAATGAGGAAGATGTAGATGCGATATCAACAAGAGTTGCAACAGCAACAACACTTGATGCAGGAAAAGTTGTAGCAACAATTACAACAACAAGTTGCAGAGCTTGTTCGCACTCACTTGGCACCATCAGTTCCGCCAGCTCCTACTTCACAGAATCCTACATCATAGTCTTCCTCAGATACTCACTCCGATGCCCAGAGTGATGGTACTGTCTAGATAAACTTTATTTCATTTGGTCTAGAGAACATAAGTTTATTACTAGCTATGAGACTTTGAATGTTGATATTGGAGTAGTTGGTATTTGAGTTGTTTGATATTGGAGCTGTTTGATATTTGAGTTGTTGACATCTGAGATATTTTAATTTTATGTTAACCTTTTCTATTTGATTTAAAGTTAATTTCATTAGAAATGTATAAATTAAAATATTACAAATAGGGCAGGGTTACAATATTGAAAATAATGGATTTTTTTTTCAACAGAAAAAATAGAAACAGATTTAGAAACGGAATAGGGGAGGATTTTAGTTGGCAACAAAAAATTAGAAATGGATTTAGCAACGGATGTAATTTAGCAACGGATGTAATTTAGCAACGGATTTAGAAACGGACTCAGCAACGGTCAAGTATTGCTTTTATTTTTTGTCACAGATTAGAAACAGAAATTAGAAACGGATAAATAAAGTCGAAACATAATCAGAAATGGATTTAGAAATGGAACGGAAACTGATTGTGAAAAGGAAGGGAAACAGATTTAGAAACGAAACTGAAACGAAGTTAGAAACGCATTGAGAAACGGAATGGAAACGGATTCAGAAATGATTTTAGAAACGGATCAAAAAATGAATTAGAAACGAAATTCGTTCTCTGGGGGTGTGAAATTAGAAACGGACTGGTGGAATATTAGAAACGGATATATCCGTTGCCAAATTAGAAACGAATTAGAAATGCCAACTTTTGTCACGGACTGAATCCGTTTCTAATATTTTTTAGCAACGGATTCTCGTTTTTCTTGTAGTGAAGAGAATTCTTTCAGAAAAGATTTTTATACTTATTTTATAGACAATGATCCTTTAAGCTATTCAGAAGCAATTTCTTCCTCTGATGCTTCTTTTTGGAAAGAAGCTATTAAAGTAGAACTTGATTCCATTTTGCAAAATAAAACTTGAAAATTGATTGATTTACCTCCAGGAGCAAAACCAATTGGTTGTAAATGGATTTTTAAAAGGAAATTTAATCCTGATAGTTCTATAGAAAAATTTAAAGCCAAACTTGTTGCAAAGGGTTTTTCTCAAAAATAAAATATAGATTATTTGGATACTTTTGCTCTTGTTACTAGAATTTCATCAATTCAAATTTTAATAGCTTTAGCCTCAATTTACAAACTTTTCATCCATCAAATGGATGTGAAAACAGCCTTTCTAAATGGCGATTTAGAAGAAGAAATTTATATGGAACAACCTGAGGGTTGTAAGATTTCTTGCAAAGAAAATAAAGTTTGTAAACTTCTAAAATCTTTGTATGGCTTAAAACAAGCTCCTAAACAGTGGCATGAGAAATTTGATCAAATTTTAATTGGAGATGGTTTCACTTCACTTGAAGTGGATAAATGTGTGTACACAAAATTAGTTAGAAATGGTTGGGTGATTGTATGCTTATATGTAGATGATATGTTTATTTTTAGTACTAGTCTTAAATTAGTGCATAAAACAAAAGGTTTTCTTTCTTCAAAATTTGATATGAAAGATATGGGGGAAGCAAGTCTAATCTTAGGAGTTAAAATCATAAGAAAAGGTGATAGTATTTTGCTGTCACAAGAGCATTATGTTGAGAAACTTCTCAGGAAGTTTGGACATTATGATGTTATACTAGTAAGCACTCCTTATGATGCAAACTCTCAATTAAAGATAAACAAAGGTGAACCTGTTTCTCAATCTAATTATGCACAGATTTTTGGAAGTCTGATGCACTTAATGAACTTTTCTCGACCTAACATAGCATATGCAGATTGAGTAGATATACACACAATCCAAATAATGATCATTGGACTGCATTGATCAGGATAATGAAGTACTTGAGAGGTACCATGAACTATGGTATTCTATATAGTGGATTTCCTATTGTGTTAGAAAGATATAGTGATGCTAACTGAATCTCAGATTCAGATGAGACAAAATCCACTAGTGGCTATATATTCACCCTAGGTGGTGGCGCAGTTTCTTGGAAATCAACCAAACAAACGATTATTGCCAAATCCACCATGGAGTCCGAGTTTATTGCTCTAGAGTTAGCTGGTAATGAAGTTGAGTGGTTGAAAAACTTCTTAGCAAATATTCCGTTGGGAATAAAACCAACACCTTCTGTTTCTATGCATTATGATTGTCAAATGGCAATAGCAATTGTAAAGAATAAAACCTTTAATGGTAAGAATAGACATATTCGTCTAAGACATGATGTGGTTAAGCAGCTGCAAAAAGATGGAATTATATCAATTGATTATGTAAAGTTAGAAGTGAATTTGGCCGATCCTCTAACAAAACCATTGGGAAGGAAATTGAAAAATGAAACATCGAGGGGAATGAGACTACAACCAATTTGAGAAATCAATGGTGATGGCAACCTGACCTATGTGATTGCCAATCCCATGAATTAGGTTCATATGGGTAATAAAAAGTCATTAGTTGATTTATTGAGCACTATCAAATTATCTCCCTCCTATACTGTAGATAGTGCAAAACTGGAAAAAAAAATGAGTGAGGGTGAGTAAAACTCTTAATCTTATTCCATGATCTTTTTTAAGCATGTACTATATGTAGTATACACTTATGGAATGACCTATATGAGTGTGAAGTGTAGCCACTCCTATAAGATTGATGGCAAAATCTCTAGAGCACTCATGAATAACCAGGCTTGTGCATGGCTTATTGGCGCACAACTGCGTTGAACAGTAGAACGTCAAGAGGTATAATGTGATTAGAGAGTATCCCTTGGTTTACAAAAGGAATAGTTGGTTCATAGAAACCTAAAGTTTCACCAAATATTTAGTAGATCATGTCTCATTTTTCTAGTTCTGGTTCATAGTATTTGTTACACTAGAATCGAAGCATTATACTCGAATGTGAGAAAAAGAATCCAGCAATAATCCTTTAATCATTTTTTCTCTTTGAAATATGTGGGGAATTGTTGTAGTGTATTTCAAAAAGAAACTTTGTCCAACATCGGATAGTTAGAGACTTTTATGTTGCTTTATAATTAAACTCCCCTTATTAGGCTAGTAAAGAGCTAAGTAGAGGTATGGGCTCACGCGCACCAAAGTCAGGCCATAAACCTGAGTTAAGTGGATTGCCCCCCCACCCCCTGACACGTGAGATAAATATGAGGCCTAGTCCTTTTTACATCTTGATTTAATTTTTTGCAAAAATTAAATTATGTTTAGAGCGTATCTATACTGGTCCACTTTTTGACTTGTTAAAAGATTATTTTGATTTTCTGGATTTTTCTTAATGTTTTAATTTTAACATTACTTGAGTTTCTTGATTCTCTCAAACTATCCCATTATTTTCTTATACAATAGTTTTGACATTTGTTATAAATACCTCATATCTGTACCTTTGGAAATGTACTTGCTTAGTGCTTCTCTCTGTTCCTCGCTCTCTCTATCACTGGGTTCTCTCTCTGCTGTTTCTGCTTTCTATTTTAAACTATAATTAAAACAGAAGAGCTTGTTGAATCCTGGAGGATACATCCACTGTGGGTGAATTATCCTTAAGGACAGTGTTCACACGCCTCAAGCTACATATATAATGGTTTCGTTTGTATCCTTTATTTGAAATTTCTCTAACAATTGTATCACATACGCCTAGATTACTTTAATCCATACAAAGATCTTTTATATGCTTCAGACATCTTAAATCCTTCGAGGACATTCATATATTTTATCAAAGAAGAATAGAAACACGATGATGATGTTATATATATTGGTTTTTCATCATAGATCACATGATATTTATTTAGCCATATCTTTAAGGCGATTATACCATCAAATTTTCTTAATATGTATTGAAATCTTTATAATTTACTTGAATTCATTTTCAAGAGTTTCAATTTGCATACATCAAACATGTTCTAATCCTTCAAGGATTATTATTATCAAGTAATCTATATAGAGCTCTATATAATTTCTCAAGAATCTGAATTTTGTGCTTTAAGAAACTTAAATCCTTAAGGGATTTTTATATAAATATTTATATCAAATAAACCGTATAAAATAGAAAATTATTTTATGTTTATATACCCTAATAACACCTGTATTCAAGATCCTCATAATTTCTTCACAATGTTAAGTGTTATAGCATATTTTTTACAGTCGATATATATTTATTTTATATTGATTCCATATTTTCTTTGATATGATATAACTTATCGAGATCTCATTATTTTCATCAAAATAATTGGTTTCAAGTATTTGAGTTTCTTTTGAAAATTATTTATCAATCATATCTAAGATTTTTTTTTTAGAATTTAACATATTTACTCATTTTTATTTTCAATGATTTTTGTCTTTAGAACTGATCAACCTACCATGCTTCAAACGTGCAATAGATTTATTAATACATGCAATTTTATCCTTCAAGAACTTCAATTCTAGTAGGAGTTTAGCAACTGATTTAGAATAGTTTGCAAAATAACTATCTTTTGAACTTCTAATGCATACAACCTTGTGAGAGGATCAAAATTTGAAAGTAATAGTTATTTTTGAAGTAATTATCATTTTCAGCAACTTATTCTCCCCCCTTAATGTCAAGATACATAACAATCAATAAATTTGACGATAGACAATTCTCTTTATTTAAAATTCTAGATATTGAAATGAAACTTCATATTCAACATATCTATAACTTCCTTTGAGAATCCATAATCAAAAGAGAAAAAATTTATAATAATGTGTTGGCTTAATGCAAATAATTACCACAATATATAATAGTAATGTCCCTATATATAAATCGGGAGCTTTGTTCTGATAAAATTGCTTTGAAAACTCAATCATTAAAATTCATTAGATTTAAAAAAATTTCTAGTTATTCAAATAAATATCCATATAAAGATTCAATTTCTTTTTGCATCAATATTGATCTAAGACAACCCAATTGATTATTGTCAAACAATAAAAATATTTGAATTTGCAAGCTTCTAGTTTACAACCTTATACATCTAATTATTATCTCTATATGATATTCATTCTTGTGAATATTTTAAAAATAAATTTCTACAAGATAAAAGAGATAATAATATATAGTGCATGAAAGTCATTTCTCTAAATAATAATATTACTCTTCAAGTGCTTTTAATATCAAAGCTAAAATTTACTTTCATATATTTTTGAAATAACCTGTTAATTTATTTTTATAGAATTTTGATTTAAAATTTAATTATAAACTCTAGCCAATGAAAGATAAATTCGTGTTCTACGAATCAAACCTAAAAAGCCAAATTCAAATAGTTAAACTCGATTGAAAATCTCTAAATCAACGGAAAACCAGACTGAATTGATGAGGTGGACCGAACGGATTCAAATTGAACCAGAACCATATAGGTAAAAAGAAAAAAAAAAGAAATTGAACCAAACTAAAAAAAAAAGGAATATTTTTCCCCTTTTTTCTCTCTCTCGACTCTCCCCTCCCTTGATCGCAGAGTGCGATTCCTCATTGATCACCACTTTCGGTCAACGTCAGCGACGATCAGACACGGCCAAAGCTCGAGCTCGACGAGAGTAACTCAACGGTGGTCTTGGTTCGGGAAGTAGAAGCCTGTGGTGGGAGATATCGCGACCTGATGCAATGATGTCTCCGATGATTTCATGCCATTTTCGGTGACTCTAATACCAGAGATGAGCGTTGATCAACTCACAGCCATCCTATGAGCATTTCCCCTTCAAGAATTTCGCTAAACAACGCCGATTTGAGGAAACACCATGAAAGGGTGATTGTGAGCTAACTGTTGACCTTAATCTGACAAGATGGAGCCTCGATCTCATGAAATTGACGCCAGAAATGGATTCAGTGGTGAAATGCGAGTTAATTGGTGGTGGTTTTGTGAAATTCTGGGCTGATGCACTTTGCCGGCCACTGTGAGTGGCGGCAGAGGTGGCGGTCGGTGATCAATCGACGACGTTCCGGCTAGACACCTGGAAGGCAGAATACTGCATTTTGCACGCTAAATACGAATCTGAAGTCGGATTGTTGATCGGTATAAATTATGTTTCAGTCACTTAATTTCAGTATAGAATTCAAATTAGAAATTTAATACTGTTAGATTAAATTGGCTTAATTATAATTAAGTAAATTACATGAAAGTTACTTGTGAAATGAATTTCCAAATTTATTAGTGAAATTAGCCAATTTAAATGGATTACAAACAAAAGTGGTAAGGATTTATGAATTGGGAAAAATGTAAAATAAAGACAGTTGAATTGTTAATGGTAGAACAATATAGATACCGAAATTGAAATTGAGTGAGATTGAGATTGGTGGATGGAAAATGAATGTGGATGGGCTGTGTAAATTATTGTGGAATATAAAAGTTGGGCAAAGCAAACATTAAATAAGTGCCGCCAAATTATAATAGAAATAAAACTTGTTGTGGTAAATAATAAATTGTAATATTAAATAAAGAAATATATTAATAAGAAACAAATTAGCTAATTAAACACAAATTATTTATATTTTATTTATTTGATTTTGGCAACATATTTAGAAATGAAATTCTAAATGGTAAATAAGAAAAGTAAAGTAATTAAATGATTGTTATTTCGAAACCATATAAAATTTATTTGTTAAAATAATTAAGTATGTGAAAATGTGTACAAATAAAATAAGTAATTATTAAATTGATTTGCAAAGCACATAATAAAATAATTATTAAATTAGAATTTATATGTAATACCCCGAAATTTTTATTTCGAAACATTTTCATTTAAATTTAAATTGTAAATTTTTAGCCAATAATATTACGCCACGTAATATTATCGGGACCGAAAACCATTTTGGTTCGCTTGAAAATTTATCGAATAACCGTTAATCGAATAAAATCGGACCAATATTTTTTTTATTGGACCGAATTAATTTAAATTAGACCCAAATCGGATATTTTTGAAAAACACTATGCGTCACTATTTTTTTCTCCCCGACAACTTACCTTGGACGGTTTGTTTTTATTTAATAATTATAAAACTTTATAATATTTTATTATTTTTTTTATTATTATTATTTTCTTTTCTTTTCTTTTTATCCTTTAAATTTCATCTCCTTCTTCCTTGGTCGACAACTTCACCTGCCTCCAGCCAGCCATCACCTCCTCTCCTTGCGCCTCCACCACAACCACAACCACCGCCACCAGCTCCTCCTCGTCGCAGCACCACCTCCTCCTTCTTCTTCTTCTTCTTCTTCTTCTTCTTCTTCTTCTTCTTCTTCTTCTTCCTTCTCTTTTCTTTCTTTCTTTCTTTCTTCTTTCTTCTTCCTCTCCCTGCTGCTCTGTCCTTCGCTGTCTCTCTGCAGTAGCAGCTTCAGCCAGCAGCACCGCCACTCCCTCCTCCTCCAGCAGCGGCAGCAGCAGCAGCAGCAGCAGCGGCA
>CANUEX010109492.1:0-124747 GCA_948099535.1 Jatropha multifida | reverse complement strand
CCATTCAAAATACTAAAATTCAAACTAAAATACTAAAATTCAAACTAAAGTACTAAAAATTAACTAATCAATCATCTAATCAAAATATTAACAATTAACCAAAATACTAAAATTCAACTACCTAATAAATTATCAAAAATTGACTAATCAACTACAATTATTCCTCAAATATTAAAATTTATCCAAACAATATATAATGCAATTTTTTTCTTCAATTTCTGGAAGCTATTGTGCTTTTATAATTTTTAACTAAATGTGTAAGATGCTATTGAACAAAATTAAATGGTCAATTGAATAAAGTTAAATTTTATTGAGAACAACATGCCAATAAGCACTTTATATTTTATTCGCAATTTATAAAATTAAATGGTCAATATGAGATAAAGATTGTTAGTTTTGTCCTAAAAAATGATACACAAAAGTTAAAAAATATTAAAATACTGAGCTAACTCTAAGTTGCTAAATAAAGTTAAAATAATGCAGAAAAAGAAGAGGTGTTGGATTTAGATTTATATTGTAAATGGTGTGGTTAAAAAATTTTAAGATCTTTAGGTGAAGTTAACTCTAAGTAGTTAAGTGGGAACCCACAAAATTATTTTTTGATCGTAGATCCTCATCCTAATCCTATTTTAGGGTATTAATAAATCTATGTTTTAAAATAGGAGTGGCAAAGGCACAAAGTTTATTTTAGAGTGATTTTACTGACATGTTGACAAGTTTAGGGTATTTTTGTATATTAGGCTTAATACAACGTGTGTTAACACAAATTCTATCAACATGATGGTTTGGTACTTGTAACAAAATAATTGCAATTTGCAGTCATGAGCTTTCCTTTTGAAAGAGTTCAATCTTCAAAAGAGTTTTTAATAACTAAGAACTAAATCTTCACAAGAAGATTGAAACCTGATACGATGGAAAAATATTTATTTTATTTTCAGGAATTTAATTTTATAAAATTCAACACATCTCACCATTTAAAAATGAATACAATGCTTCAAATCCATTTAAATCAAACAGGTGTAAATAAACAACCTGTATATCCTATAATTACATATTTTATTGGAACATAAACTCAACATTTTAAGCTTTCTTCTTTTAAAGAAAAGACACCCAATGTGAAGACAAAGCTGAGCACTATCTGGTAAATGATTTAGGATCCATTTCCCCAGGTCTTTTCAAACATCCTAATCAGCAACAGAAACAATTTTAAGTGTGAAAACATTTGAGTACATGCTAACAATATACCAAAGCCTAAAATGTTATCATAAAAGTAGACAACAAGTGCCAATTGTCAAACTCAGAACAACATATACACTGCTCATTCTAATGACAAACGTAGGTATTTGGCTTATCAAAGACTTGAGCAATTAAGAAGCATAAAACAAATATATTGCGCTCCACCAATTAGAAACAGCTTTAAAATATTTAAAGCAAAGCTTAGACAACAAATCACTCTGTACAGTGTCACGGGCCAGAGCCTTCTAGCCTGTGACCACATGTTCAAGTACAAGTTGCAATGAACTGAAAAGATTGACATAATTGAGCAATAAATTGAAGAACGCAAGACTGGGAGAAATATGTGCATTACCTGAATGAATGACCAGAAACAGTGTCAAGTGATTGTCAGGGCCCAAAAAGATTGATAGAGAAGAGATGCCCATTGACCTCTGCTAGAGAAGGTGTCCATTTTTTAGTGCTCTACAAGTGGGAGGGTCCCTGAAATATGTGTTGGTATCATTCGCATAAAGGCAGTGGCCAGTCAAAGGAATGAAAGGACTTGTCCTGTATAATGCATTTGTCTGGTAAGAATAATTCTCTATCATGCATGACTAAGTACAGTAAAGATATAGAAACACCATGTGAGTATTTCTTTATCCCACTTAGCTTTTCTTCTTATCAATCTTTTTCACTTTTGGAGTCTTGAGTCAATCTCACATTTTCCTCCCTTTAGCACCTACCAAAGAAAAAAAGAACCCGAGTAATTAATCAAGTAGTGATGTTGATATTGTATTGAGACCATCTGACACACGCTAAAAAGCATAGAACTTCACAGATAGAACATTGAAAAATATACAAATGACAAATTTAACCGATTGCAACAGCTAAGCATGCCTTTATCAATTAATCACCAGAAAATAAAACACCATTCAAACGTCGACTTGGTTTTTGAAAATAACCTTTCGTCTCAATCTCATGATAAGAAAAGAAGCGTGTTATCTGAAAGAAAAGAAACATATCAATTTCTTGTTCCCAAGGTTCCATCACTGATACGCACAAATATACCAGATGTTGGTCATGAGATGCTGGTCGCAATATCATATCCCTGAGAAGACTTAAAGGAAGGACTCATGTGCTTGAAAAGACTCCAGCAAAACCTATCATCAAGCAGCAGGTCGGATGTGGAAATCCCACTAACAATATCACCTAACAAAAAAAGCCCATAAACAGTTTCTCACTGAAAGTAAACTCTGCTCTAATACAGTAAGAGAGACTGATACCTCAAATATTGTCCATGTGATCGTCAAAGCAACATTTATTAAAAGGCTATTACTATGCAATTCACCAACGGTATACCAAGAAGCCAATTTCTAAATCAAGAGTTGTATGGTCCACTCACTTTTTCAAATCATGCAAGTCATAATCAATCTTCTTTCTTTCCCTCAATACATTGCATGTAGTATATTCACCTTTCAGTCTTACGAGCAAAATGTGTCTGCCACATACATTTTCTCTATGAAACAGTCAGCTACCAGATCTAGTTGTATCTTAAATATAGATGCTTTTCACTTCGAAGTTCAGTAACAGCAATAGAATCTTCCTCACAGAAGCAGTTAAGTGCTTAGAGATCATCTTCAGAGCAGCAATATCACCTAACAGCAAACTAATAAAATAAGCAGCATCAAGAAACAGAATATGATAGTTCTGTAAGAATATGTGCTGATTGAGCACATTTTCAATATGATGACCAGTAATTAATCAACATTCATTTTAGAATCAATGAAATAGACAAAAAAAGAAAAAATGAAAAAAAGAAAAATGGAAATTCCTGAATGCTCCTGCAGTCAGATGAAAGATTTAGACCGTTGAGCAGAGAGAGCAACACCAAAAGGATGAAAGAGAGGAACCAAAATGAAAAGAATTAAAAGAACCAAAAGCAGGACTTATATTTATGTCCATTTAACAGAGTTGAGAGGCTTCTACAAGCTTTGTAATTGGATTGAATGGGGTGCTCTTTAAAAATCCTGTTTTTCTGTTCCCTTGACATGAAAGCCAAAACAATTTTGCACAAAACCTGCTGCCAGGCACACAGGGTTGCAATTCAAGCAGACAACTCAATTCAATGGTAGGGACCCCACATATACCTCAGCCACATTAATTATTTTTTTTCCCCAGAAGCAAACAATATTTAAGCATTAATTACAATTTCCACCAGCAAAACAACAAAATTATTGTCAGAAAACTGAAAACTTGAACATATCATCAAAAAGTGCAAAAGCCATATTAATGAGGTGAGCACAAATCAAAGGACCAAAAAACTGCGTTACTATCTATGATTTCTTAGTTTGCATACAGAAAGTATATATACAAAATGTTTTCCAGCACATCCATAGTTTCCAGACTTGCTTAATGTACAATAGAACCCTCATAAAAAAGGATGAAACAAACCACTAACTTCCTATATTCTTTTTGTTAGGGCAGTAACTTGTTTCAATTTAAAGGACTACTACTAGCATCTAGAAAAAAAAAAATTTGCAATGCCTCATTAGAGTAATGAGTAGTCAAGTTGACTTATTGGATGTATCATTCTCCTGTTTAGATTTAGATTCTTCCTTCTTCTCCATGACCTCCTGAACACCTTCCTGATATCCTTCTATAAAACTTTTGAGAGCATCTCTATAGGCTGAAGCTCTTGTCATGTAAACCCGCTGCAAAGCAGGCCTTAATGTCTCCATACCGCCTCTCGCAGCCACAGCTATTAATTTAATTTTCAGCAGAAAAGAAGATTAATATCAGAGCTTAATGCAATAAACCGGAAGGCAACATTTGATGAGCCATAATGAAACGTAATGTGATGTGGGGCATTTCTATGCATATTACATTATGTTCCATTATGACTCATCAAACACAGCATAACGACATGTTTTGTAAGCCGTAATGTATTGCAATATAATGTAATCAAATAGATTTAATAAAGCACTGTTTACACTAAAGATGTATTTAATTACATTACATTCTGTTACCGCTTACTAAACATGGCCTAAGTTCACAAGAACAAAGAAAGATAGCAAAAGATATTGGAACAGAAGTCAATTAGGCCCTTGAAATTTCTGCCAACATCCACTTAGGACCAAAGTCAACTTTGGCTATAATTACGTCACAATTTTTATTTTACAATCAATTCAAAGTAAGACATTATCTTCTATATTTTTAAATAATAAAAAAATTGTAACATTTGGAAAAAAAAAGTATTTCATCACAAAAAATAACATTATTGAAATATAAATCCATAAGTTCAAAAACTCAGAATAGAAAGTCCAAAAACAAATCCAACCATGGAGGATTGAAGATCCAAGAGCCAATTCTCTGATAGCTGGAAGATAAACAGATTAACATGCTCATGACTCCTACTAACTTTTATTACTGCTGTTTCTACTACCAACAGCAGCAGTACATCAGCGCAGCAGACACTATCCGTTTCATTGATAGCACATGGAAGAGCAGAACGCACCACAACTACAACCTTAACTCCAACCCAACCCCAAGCTTACTCCCAATCACCAATCCAACCCCAAATATATATTCATTTGATATGAAACCAAAAATCTTGGTTAGCTCTTCTCTCTTTTCCAGGTCTTCACAAACATAGGCTTTCTGGAGTGTTTTGGGTGCCTTCACTACTAAATTTTTTACACTATGGATTTCCTAAAACATAATTTTCCTGTGACGTATAGCAATTATATATGTCGTTTTCAAGTTCCTTTATGCATCAATAGATTCTCCTAAAAGAAAAAAAAAAAAACCACACGTTTCTTTCTCAGAGCAAAAAGTTCTGAAAAAATAATATTGTGAGGCACGATTTATAACCTAGTAAAATTACAAACTCACTAATTCAACCCTCAAATAGCTGCTTTACCTGGAAAACATATCAACTAGAGATTTCCAGAAAAATGGCTACTTTTGTAGCCAAAGCATATGATTTCAAATTAACAATCCCAAGGACCAAAAGTGAAGAAGGAAAGACAATAGTAACTTATCACTTTAGCTGCTTGGTAGACCATGAATTTCAATAGCCAAATAGAGATTTGTTATGGCTGATAAAGAGAAAGGAAGTATATTAATGACTTTTTCAGAATCCACTTCTATTAAGTCTAATGCCATCCTCATCATTCTTCTACCACCATCCTTCTAAAACACAAAAATAGTGAAAAGCTTACCTCGGCTCTGCTGCTCAACAATCATTAGATAGAATTACAATGCTTATATAATCAAATTTACTATATATAAAAAAAAATAAAAATAAACAAGGCAATAATAGTATATGAATAAAGTTTCCCCCACTTTAGGGGAAGGAAGCACATTTTCTGATCTATGTAGTAGTCTTACAATTCGACCTCCACATCCCTTCAACACCAGTCCCAAACCAGGATAATTTCAGTCCTTTCCATCAACCAAAACAGTATAATAATGTCAATCCTCGTGTACATCAGAGCTCCACAATCATCCTCAAACAAAAGAGAATATAATCACTGTTTCAAAACAAGACAACTAAAAGCGAGAATTTTCAACCATCCCAAATTCCAGAAATACATTAATGGTCTGAATAAAGACACTCTTTATCAGAATGAAGCAAGGGCGAGCCCACACCCTGTGTATTTCTTAAAATTCATATTAACAGCTTTCTCTCTTTATTGATCTCACCAGCAAAACATACCTAACTATATTTGAGCCACTAATACAGTAAATTAAAAAGAGGATCCATTGCCTAACTAGATCAAGGAAAGCTCATAAAAAGAATGCCCATAAATTGTTATAACCACATCATAAATAAAAATCATACATATGACTAGAACGTTTAACGATACCAATCACAAGGTCATGTCAGGATTCTTACCAAGATCTTCAAATACCGAGGGCTCTTTCTCTTCAGTTGAAGTTCTCTTTGTCCCATTGGATCTATCTTCACTTTCTTCATCCTTCTTCTTATAATCGTTCGGTCGAAGATCAGGACCAATATCCCTTACCCAGCTTGCAGCATAAAGTCTTGAGGCCTCCTTTAATACCTGAAAGACACAGGCATAAAGCACTCACTACTTGAATCATTACTCAAAACCTGATTAACTTTATTCAAGCTATGATATCATTGCAGCTTCAATAACAAATTACTTTATGTACACTGATTATGCTTATACTAATCAAATATGTGAAATGCAGCCATTTTAAAGACTTTGGCATAAAATTAACCAATTCCCATGTCAAGGCAAAATCCCAACAGAAATCGACTCTATACAAAGTGCAAAATCCCAAATTCCCAATAATAAACCACCAAAGAACAGAAGTAAACATAGCTTCAATAAAAACTGCAGAGTGGAAAAAGTTAAGTAAAGAACAGAAGTAAAATACCAGAAAACGCTCGTGCCAAGTCAATTTGCGACGCTTTTTGAGATGAGGAGGGTCTGGCAGTGAAGAAGGAAATGCTATTTCTTTCAAATCATATCGAATGTAATCGTAAACCTTTCTACACACCACTTTCAGCTTCATTTCTTCTTTTCCTGTCTTCCCTTGGTGGTGTGGTTGCAATTAGGGATGGCAGTAGGGTGGTTACCCGCTAAAAATCAACCAGCCGAACCCGAACCCGATTCTCAATTTTAGTACCCAAATCTGTTAAGGAATAAACCAGTAATTCCCGAATCCGTTTGACATTTCCTGCTTCCTACGTTTAATCATAAATTCATTCAATCCATTGAAATACAAACCCGAACCTGAAAATGTAACAGAAAATATATAAAAAGTTCATACTAAAATTCAACTTAAAATAATAAAACAATTTCAACATGAAATTATAAAACGACAATACATAATAATATTTGATAAAACCCAAAATTAATAAGTTTATTAGCATTTTATTTCTTATTGTTTTAAATTATAAATTTAAAATAAATAAATAAAGCAATTAATTGATTAGTAAAAAAGATTATATTAAAGAAACATTTTATCTTCTCTAAATAAATTTTCAATTTTCCCTGTAAGCATGTGAAAAGAAATAAATATATTTTTTTCTTTTGAAATAAATCTCAATTTAATCCCTTTGATATTTTGAATCAATTTAACTTTTGAATTTGTTTTGATTTTAAAAATTAATAATCAATTTTAATTTAATATGATTGACTTTTTATTTCTTTTATTCTACACTAAGAACACTCATATATAAATATTAAACTTTTCCAATAGTAATTAATATATATTTAAAATTCATAAAAATATCATTTTTTATAATATAATAAATTTATAAAACATGCATTATAATTTTAATTTATTCAATACGTAAATTTTATAAGCGATTACTAAATAATAAAGATTAATTTAAAATGTTAACATTAATTCATATTTATAAACTCAAAATTATCGATCAAACTAAAAAGAGATACAATATATATCACGACTCATTTCACAGGCCAGACCGGCACTAAGGCCAAAGTGGGATTAAAGCATCCAAGAACCATAGTTAGCCTAAATCAGTTAAATTCATATTCTGTTAACAATGGTAGCTTCAAGCCAAATAATCAATTTCACATTATTTAAGCCCAATCTGGCAATCCACAAATATTTCGTAAAACAATGTATAGGATTAATATATGTTTTCATATTATTCAATTACAATCTGTCTGAAAAATAATTGCAGAACTCTATAAGTTATAGTCTTTACATTTACTTGCTTAATATAACTATTAATATTTTTCTTTATTTTTATATCAACTCATTAGAATCCGTAAGGTTCTTTTTTATTTTTATTACCTGGAAAAATAAGAAGTCAGTGTGAGCGTCAAACTCAATGAGTAAAGTTAGATAATCCTCTCATCCCACACAGTCATACATATGATAATTACGTTATATATTAATAGCGCTCCGGCTAATTATAAATGGATAAGAAGCATGAATGTACACTTATCAAATATTCACATAATCAAACAATGAATATTAGTTCTTACATCACCTGTTATAAACAATGGATAAGATGGTGTCGTTGGCCGGCTAGAGCGGCAATTCAAAGTCAAAATGAGAAAGCGGTGCTGTCGCTGGAAATGGGAGAGAAGAAGAGAAGAAGAGAAGATTTTGGCCAAACAGTAATTTTACAATGTTCCATGGTTTTCTAGGGATTTGGGTCCAATTTGGTCGAATTGTGAGTTTTGTTTAATTTTAATTGGTTTATGGGTTCTCTAATAGGTTTAATTTAATTTTGTAACTTTTAAAAGTAATAATATCCTATAATATATTCGGTTAAAAATTATATTTAGATTAATATTTACAGCTTCATATTTATTCTAAAAGAAATTTTGAAGATTCTGGATTCAGAAATTCTTATAATATGTTTTGGACTTGAACTCAATTCTGCAAATTTGGGTTTAGATCAGTATGATATGGTATTTACAGTCCATTCAATCAAAAATTTCAGATTTTTGATTTAATTGAAATTTGAAAAATTTTAAAAATGAAATTACGAAAAATTTCAATATATTTCATATATTAATTTTTTATATTTTATAATTAATTAAATTTTTAATAATTAATCCGTTCAAATCCTAACTACAGTTTTAATAAATATATATATTATAAGTACAATAAAGAATTAGAAATTAAATTGACTCAAAATGTTAAATATAATTTTTTAATCATTTTAAATAAATTCAGAGGTTAAATTAGTCTAAAAAGTGAAATTGAATTTTTTCAATCATTTTATATAAGTTTAAGGGCTAAATTGGCTCAAAAGGTCAAATATGACCTTTTAAACTGTAATATCCCGAAATTTTTATTTCAAAATAATTTCCATTTAAATTTAATAGTTAAATGATGAGCAAATAATATTACGCCACGTAATATTATCGGGACCGAAAACCATTTTGTCCGCCCTAAAATTAATCGAGTAACTGTTAATCGAATAAAAATCGGACCAATTTTTTTTATTGGACTAAATTAATTAAAATTAGACTCGAATCGAATATTTTTGAAAAATACTGTGTGTTACTATTTTTTTCTCCCCGACAATATAACATTAGACGGTATGTTTTTATTAATAATTTTAACTTTATTATTTTTTTTTCTTTTTCTTTCTTTCTTTTCCTTTCTTTCTTTTTATTGCTTCTTCTTCTTTGTGTCTGCGCAACACCACTCAACCGTCCCCCTCTCTTTCTCTCTCTCTGCCGCACCACCACTTCACTGCCTCTCCAGGAGCAACGCCGGCCACTAGTCCAGGAGCAGCACCGGCCACGCCTCCATCTCTCTCCTCTCTCTCTCTCTCCTCTCTCTCTCTCTCTCTCTCTCTCTCTTCCTCTTTCTCTCTCCCTGCCGCTCTCTGTCTCTCTCTGCGCACAGACCAGCTGCAGTGCCTCCATCGCGCCACAGCCAGCCACTAGCTCCTCCTCGCACGACCCAGCTCCTCCTCCCTCCTCCATCGCGCAACTGAGACCCTGCTCCAGCAGCTCCTTGTCCCTCGCGTCACGCCACCTTGAGCCACCACCTGCTCCTCTGCGCGCGACCTTGGCAGCAAACTCAGCAGCGACATCTTCTCCTCGACCTCAGCCTGCTTCTAGCAACGTAGACGCCACCAGCCACCGCCTCCTCCTCCTCCGATTCAAGGATTTATCGGGACTTTGATATTTATTGGGTATTAATTTTATTAATTTCAGAATTTATTTAGTTAAATTTTTTATTAATTAGTTTGTTAATTTTAGAATATTTGGTTGAATGATTTTATTATTTGAGTAATTAATTATTTTGGTTAGTAGATTAATTTGTGAATTATATATTGCTTGGATGAATTTTAATATTTGAGGAATAATTGTAGCTGATTTATTAGGTAGTTAAATTTTAGTATTTTGGTTAATTGTTAATATTTTGATTAGATGATTGATTAGTTAATTTTAGTATTTTAGTTTGAATTTTAGTATTTTGAATGGATAATTAGTTAAATAGAGTATTTGTGAAAATTGATTTATTATTTAGTTGATTTTGTGGTATATTGATAGAATTATGTTAATTAAGGAGGTTAAATTGATTTTAGGATATTAATTATTAATTTTGATATTTGATCGATTAGTTTTATTAATTAGGTGGTTAATGGATTATTTGTTGATTTTATATTATTGGTGGATTTTATTATTTTTAGGAATGATATTGATAGTTAATTAGTTAAATTGAGTAATTATAGTAGTTGATTACTTTGAATTATTATTTGGTTGATTTTGTTATATTGAGAAGGTATATAGTTAGAATTTTAGTAAATTATTGATTATTGGGTTATTAGTTAATTTGAGTAATTTTGATTAATTAATTAATTATTTATTGTGGTATTTTTGATTGATTAATTAGTTATGTGGTTAAGTGATTAATTGGAGAAATTGGATAAAATAAATTAATTGATGATTTGGGTAATTAAAGAGTAATTGTAGGATTTTAATTGATTTTGAGGATTAGTAAATTAATTAGTTAGTGTTAAGATTCTAAAATTATGAAAATTCCTTTATTAAGGATTAATGGGTATATTTGAAGGATTTTTAATAAATGGAGTGTATTAAAGAATAGAATTAATTAATTGGTTGATTAAATGAATTATTATTAAAAGGTGAAGTTTTATTGCTAAGACTAAATATATTATATTAGAATATTGTTAATGGTGATAATTTGAGATTTTGGTTAATTAAAGATTTTGATATATTATGTGAGGACCTTAAATAATTGAGGATTAAATCTTGGACGGTAATAAATAAATTATTACAAAAGTTAATGGTTTTTAGCACAAAAATTAAATGGTTATTATTGAAGGTTTTTATATAATTAAATTATTCGAATGATAATTTGAGTATTTGGTGAAATAAGTGTTATTATTATATGAAATATTATGTTTAAAGTAATTCCAGTTAAAAATAAATATTTGGTAAAATTGCTAATGAATTATTATTATTGTTGGTGTTAAATTATAATTTGAAGTATAAATATATTTTGTGGTGAAATAAATGAAATTGATATCTAGATTAAATACAAAATAAGTAAATAAATTAATTACTGGTAAATAGTAAGATTATATAGTGAATTAATAGAAATTTAGTCAGAAAAATAAATTAAACAGATAGGTTTATTAAAATAATATTCTTAATTAAGGGAGTCATTATGTGATTATATTTTTCTTATTATACGTGTTTCTTAGATCGACCAAGTTCCTCTACTGCTTCTCTAAATCAGAACTCAGGACAGACCTGAATATTATTCTGCGGTCACTGTGAGTAATAATAAATTGTGCACACCATCCTGCGTACATGCATTTCATATGCATATCATATATTCTTTATATTATTTAAATAATCATGAATCATTTCTTATTTCTATTACTATATTGATATCCTTTATTTTTCAAATATAATATCTCAGATCTATAATCTTAGTCTTTGATATATAATATTTCGGTTTTATAAATTTATATAATTTTCGCCCTTGATTACATTCATATGTTGACTACAGGCCTCGTGGATCTTAAGCTTATCTAGATCTTAATGCCGATTCGGCCCACGGTTTTAGATCGTGACATTTATCCTCTTTTAAATTCCAATTTGAATCTCATCTAGCTAAGGCTGCTTTCGAAAGTCAACTCTGGCAAATCACTGCTATCTTTGGCTGCATATATAAAAGGGCACGGTTAGGTGGTGAGAGTTTTGTCCCGTCATGATGGGAGTATTAAAATAATATTAAAAATAAAATACATATATATAATTATAAAAATAAAACATATGAGTTTTATTTTTAATATTATAAAATACACGTAAAATTTATTTTTAATATTTCGGTCATGACTTCCGTCATTTAGTATTTCCCAGTATAAAATGATTTTTCAGATACTAATGTAGGGACAAACGCAGAGTTGTTTTGGTATTTACCGCAGAAGTCGGAACGCATCACAGATATGTAACAATAAAGTTTGACACTGTCAAATCATAGTATATATATATTATAAAACTGAAGAATTCCTCGTCTGTGTGAGATTTTTGTAATTTATCTAAAATTTACAACTGCAGACGCGTTCCAAGTTTGACATTGTACAAACACATCACACACAGATGAGATGAATATCGAGTTGTTATATTGTGAAATCGTGTTCCGTGCAAGATGTTCACGTAAAATGGAAATCAACAGTAAATAAATAATTATGATATCTACTTTAAAGATAACTGTCAATTACCAATATAAATATGTTTTTTTGTCAGCAAAATTTAACTTTACTAATTAAAAAATTCAAGAAAAAACTTTATTACGAGGATTCCACAACATTAACTCTTTCTTTGAAAAGAGACGAAGCGAAATATTAAGGAAAGAAAAATAATAAGAAATCATCAAATTTATTAAAAAAATAATATTATTGAAAATTAACAATTATTTTATCGCTTAAATAATTGGGTATTTAAGAAATAGTTAAAATTTATTAATAATTGGAGCATTTAGATAATTTAATAAAAATGAGTCAAATTTCAATTTTTATCCATTATTTTTAAAATAAGTGAAATATTGCTTACATTGATATTTTGCTTCTCTTGCTAGAACAAGGGAAAATCCATACTCTCTAGATATTTTTTATAATTATTTTCCTTCTTTAATTAAAAAAATAATACTCTCATTCAAACAACGAGTAAAAAAATATATATATATATAATATGAAATGACGAAATAGATATATGCCGTTTACTTTTTTTTTATATGTGGTAAGAATATGGTGAGTTGTTTTTCTAATCTTTATCATATAGTAAAATGCATTAGTGAGTTGTTTTTCTAAGAACATAGTACTTTGATAATTTTCTCCGCAAATATTAATTAAGAGTCATTTGAAAACAAATTTCAAATGAATTAGAATTTGAGATGGTCAAAAGATATTATAAAACCGTAGAATTCAACGGATAGGATCATCTGATGTGAGATTTTGCTAATTTTACTTACTTTTGGCGGTCAAGTTCCGTTTTCTGGCTGCTATTGGAAGTCAGCTCTTCTATCTCTTCCTAGTTTTTATTTATTCTGAGAGTTCTTTCTTTTCGGTTCAAGCAAACAAAGAGGGTTTTCCAACATTAATTAATTATCATTTTCCAGCAAACGGAAACCCATTTGTGTTTACTTTCTTCCCTTGCTTAGAATTCAAAAACTTGATGCCAAGCTGAAAGGAACACAAAGGATATATATATAATTTTTCTGACTTTGATTTGCATTGCAAAAACTTGACGCGAAAGGTGAGAGGAACAGAAATGAAAGAGACAAGAATATAAATAAAAGAAAAAAGTATGAAATATCTAGAAACTGAGAAGATAATCAATTCAATTAATTTACAAAAAAAGCAACAACAATTTGACTGACTTTGTTAACTTCTGCAATTATATTGATTATATTATCGGATATGACTTTGAAATATAAAAATGTTGAATTAAAAATATAAAAACAACAGCTTCTTGTGTTCTTCATCAGAATCATCTGAGCTACTGAGAAATCTCTCCGGCAAAAACTCCTCAGGCCTATCCCACAAGGCCGGTTCCCTCTGAATTGCCCATGTATTAATTATCACTCTTTTTTTTGCTGGAATGTCATAGCCTTTGAGCTTAACATTTGCGGACGTTTGACGAAGTATTCCTGCAGAGCCATGAAACCCTGCTGTCTCTTTCATTACACTTTAAATATTACATTAATTTGGTTTATGTCAGACTCAGCTATCTTTGATTTGGTGTTTCCAACTACTTTTCTTATCTCCTCTTGAGCTTTCTTCATTATTCTTGGATTCTTCACCAGCTCTGCCATCATCCACTCCATTATTGCTGCTGTTGTATCTGATCCTCCTAGAAACATTTCCTGTATTGATTAAACACCAAAACCTGAAGTTACCGCACCACAAAATATAAATAAATTTAGAAAACATAAGGGTAAGAGAGACTGGCTACCAGAAGTATTGCTTTAAGGTTGTCTCTAGAGAGATCAAGCTCCAGCCCCTCTTTTCGAAGATAAAGAAGAATATCTACTAGCGACTTCTTATCTTTAGCTTTCTCATTATCATTCATCTTTGCCTCGCCGATCAAAGAACTCGTTTAATTCTTCTGTAATCATTTTCAGGTTTCTAACGCATTCAGTAAGATGATCAATCCATCCCAAGTGGGGAAACAGATCTTTAAAGCAGAAAGTTGACAGAACATTCGTTGTCTTTCTTGCTAATTCGACTAAACTCTTATAATTACCATTTTGATTTTCATATAGGGAAGATCTTGATAATAATTGTGTAACCGTCTCTACTGTCTGCATTCTTGTTGAAAAATGCTTAAAATGAAACGGAGAATCTGTCACGTAAGACCTAATGGTTCAGTGCCAAAAACTGTCTCCATCTCGAAAATGACAAAAAGGACGGATCTCCATTTTTATTATATGGCATAATTACTATTTCATCCCTAGATTTTGATAATAATCACTTCTTCATACTTACATTTTTTAAAATATATAATTTCATCTTTAATTTTTAACTCTTCCAAGTTCCAACTCTTTGGTTCTTCAATCTATTTTAGACTCTTTGGTTAAGTCTTGCAGCAACGGATGATCAGACACAAAAATAAAGTCATACAAATTTTATCTGAAAAATCATCATAATACAAAATACATGGCGAGTAATATATATAATTTTTAAAAAATAAGATATGAAAAGTATCTAAATAAAAAAAAATAAAGTTTAATTACTTTCATTCATAAGTTTTGTCCAATAATATTTTAGTCACTTATAGAAATTGGACATACAATATGTGAAATTTAATTTTTGAAAAAAAAACAACATTTAATAAAGAAAAATCTAGAAAATAATCAATTCAATATTCACATTAAAATAATAAAATAAAAACAACATTATAATTATTAAAGGGAAAATATGAATAACAAAAACTATATTTCTTTAACAAATATTGAACCACGCAGAAAAGAAAAGAAAAGATTGAACGACTGATTTATACTGAAAATGAGTGAAATACATTCCTTATTGTTTGGACTCTTGACTGGGTCAGATTGCAAGTTCCCCAGCATCAACAAAGACAAAAATGCAATTTCCCACCCAAATCAAGGACAATAGGAATGTGCCACAACCCAAATAGGTGTTTTCTTGCGAATAATAAATGAACAAACTTCACTCATATCCATATCCTCTTCTGTTGCTCCATCAGGCAACTTCCAATCGAACCAATACAGCAAATTAGCTAGTACATACTCAACTTCTGCATATGCATATGACATTCCAGGGCAAACCCTTCTCCCAGTTCCAAATGAAAATAGCAGCTTTCTGTGTTCTTCATCAGAATCATCTGAACTATTAAGAAATCTCTCTGGAAAAAACTCCTCTGGCCTATCCCACAAAGCGGGGTCCCTTTGAATTGCCCATAAATTAATCAGTACTCTTGTTTTTGCTGGAATGTCACAGCCTTTAAGCTTAACATTTGCTGATGTCTGTCGAAGTACTACTCCAGATCCATGAAACCTTACTGTCTCTTTCATTACACACTTTAAATATTCCATTTGACTTACATCAGACTCAGTTATCTTTGAGTTGGAGTTTCCAACTACTCTTCTTATCTCTTCTTGAGCTTTCTTCATTATTCTCGGATTCTTCACTAGCTCTGCCATCATAAACTCCATTATTGCTGCTGATGAGTCTATTCCTGTCATGAACATGTCCTGTATTGTTTAATCACCAAACCAAATGGTACCTTAATTACCACAATATAAACAAATTTAAAAATATATATGCACACACACAATAGGAGAAGAGAGACTAGCTACCAGAAGTATGGCTTTAATGTTGTCTATAGAGAGATCAAGCTCAAGCCCTTCCTTTCGAAGATAAAGAAGAATATCTACTAAGTACTCCTTATCTTCAGCTTTCTCATTATCATTCATTAATGCTTCGCGTTCTTTGATCACTCGATCAAAGAACTCGTTTAATTCTTCTCTAAGCATCTTCAAGTTTCTAATCAATCCAGTAAGATGATCAACCCAACCCAAGTAGGGAAACAAATCTTTAAAGCAGAAAGCTGATAATAGATTCATTGTCTTTCTTGCTAATTTACCCGAACTCTTATAATTACCACTTTGATCTTCATACAGGGAACCAAAGGCTGACCTTGTTAATATATTATGTGCAACACTCATAATCATATCGCTTATATTAATTGGAGCTCCATTCACGCTTGAATGCCGTATCTTTTCAACCATTTTCCCAATTTCTTCTTCTCTTATGAACTGAAACTGGCGTACTCTTTTGTGGCTCAAAAGTTGAAGGACACAAAGCTTCTTTGCTTCCCTTGAGTGGTCACAGTAAGGACCAAATCCCATGTCAAGGCATCCATTGAACACGATACTTACACCAGTGAAAGAAGGCCTATCTGCAAAAATGATATCATGATTTTTGGTAATTTCTTTAACTATTTCTATAGAAGAAACCACAAGAGCAGGAACGTGGGCAAAGTGCAGAAGCATTAAAGGGCCATACTTATTAGAAAGGGATCTGAAGGATTTGTGAGGAAGTGAACTTATCTGGTAAAGGTTTCCAATTATGGGTAATCTTGGCGGAGATGGTGGTAGATTTGGTTTGAAACTCTCTCTTTTTGTGTTAAATAAAAGCAGAAAAGAAAAGAATATAACAAAACAGAAGAAAAAGGGACACAACAGAGATGTTTTTCCTGGTTCTTCCCACCATTGTAGAAGAAGAGCAAGTGAATCCATTTTTAATTTTTTTTTTTAGATACTGATGTAGGAAAAACAATGAACTGCATTTGTGTTCATAGAAAAAGGAGCTTTAAAATGATGAGAAAAAAAAAACGTTTTTTAATTTTGTCACCTGCTATCTGTATTTATCGAATTGAAGAGCTAAACATGAAACAGAGGATCTGTCAAACGGGCCTACTATTTTAGTGCCAAACTTCGTCTGCATCTCATAACGGCAAACTTCGTCTGCATCTCAAAACGGCAAAAGACAAAAGTCTTCTTCATATATATATATATATATTCTCCTTCTAAACAAGGCAATGACTTGTGTAAATACACAGTTGGACCAACAAGCGTTAAAACAGGTGCGAGAAGTAAATAAAGGATACTTGTGATTAACGGGAAAAAAAATTCTGACATTGCCAAAATATATTATAGGATTGTAGAATAGAATACCTACAATCATCTGATAGTAACATTTGTCCAATTAAAGTTGGCACATCCCATAGGTTTCAGCTCTTTCTTCCCCTGCAACCCTTATTGGAGAGTTTAGTGCTGGATTTTTTCTTTCAACATGTATAATATATTTTCCCTGTGGGTAATCTTATTGGCGTTAAAAAATAAGATGCAGTCTTTCCAATATTGTATTAAAAAACAGCAATTTGTAAAAAAAAAAAAAAGAAATAATGATCTAAAGATAAATATTTTAAATTTATTGTAAAAGGTGAGTGCAAATAATATATACTTTATTGTTTTGTAGAGTGATAATTAAAAAATAAGTACTTTTGTTAAGATTACAATTTTATTTTATGAAATGTAATTTTTTTTAAAAGTTTATTAAACTTAGTTAAGATTTGTTAAATTACAAAATAACATGTACTTTTGTTAAAAATTCATTAAAAAAACGTTGTTGTTTCGTAAAATGTGAAAAAACACGTACCTTTAATTTGGGTCTGTTCTGTAAAAATTATCATTTGTTTTATAAAAAACGCCTGTTTTTTTTTTATATAAATTTGGGTGACTTAAATAAGAAAGGCTGGGCCTGGGCTTTGGAAAAAACAAAGGATGTTTTAACTCTTTGATCAGCGGAATTTGCGTTAGGACGAAGCGAAAGTCACCGAAACACAGACACGATACGTGTCCTTAAATAAACGAATGAACACTATCCTTACATATTTCTCTCTTCTGAGTTTCGATTCATCAACGCTGCTTCACCCTATTATCGCAATGACAAAGCTGTCCCTGCCCTGAACTTAACACTTTCGAAAACCATTCTGTCCACATTAAGGACAATATCGTCTTTCCATCCCAATTCCAGCTTCATCTCCCTTATCAATTATCATACCTATCCCTATCGAATTCTCTATCAACCCTAGAATCGTTGAAAATTCCATCTAGATCCTCGATCCATCAATGGCGACTCTCTCTGCTTACTCCTCTCCTGCATGGCCTAATCCAAACCCTAACGCTACTCTTCTTTCTCCTTCGCAAGAAGACACGGAAGGTCTAGACTCGCAATCCCAATCATATGATTCTCTTTCTTCAATGATGCCTCAAGATCACCTTGTGGATCAGCTTTCGCCTGCGAAACCCAACCCTAATTACCACGCTCCGGTATCTTCGCCACCACCAGACTCCACGTCTCCTCTAGTGCCTGTTTCTTTACTCCACCTCTCTTTCAACCAGGATTTTGGATGTTTCGCGGCGGGTACCGACCATGGTTTCCGCATATACAATTGCGACCCTTTCCGGGAGATCTTCCGCCGAGACTTCGATCGCGGCGGCGGTGGTATCGGGGTTGTCGAAATGCTTTTCCGTTGTAACATTTTGGCTCTCGTTGGTGGTGGTTCCGATCCTCAGTATCCGCCGAACAAAGTCATGATCTGGGACGACCACCAGAGTCGCTGCATCGGAGAGCTGTCGTTCAGGTCTGAGGTTCGATCAGTGAAGCTTAGACGGGATAGAATCATTGTGGTGCTGGAGCAGAAAATTTTTGTGTATAATTTCGCAGATTTGAAATTGTTGCATCAGATTGAGACAATTGCAAATCCCAAAGGGCTCTGTGCAGTGTCGCAGGGGGCGGGTTCATTGGTATTGGTTTGTCCAGGATTGCAGAAGGGCCAAGTTAGGGTGGAGCATTACGCGTCCAAACGAACTAAGTTTATTATGGCACATGATTCGAGGATCGCTTGCTTTGCTCTCACGCCGGATGGGCAGTTGCTGGCCACTGCCAGCACGAAAGGAACTCTGGTTCGGATTTTCAACACAGCTGATGGCACCCTGCTCCAAGAAGTAATGCTTTCTTTAAAATTTTTTTTCTCCTTAGATTTCTTGGTATATGAATTAGACTGTTGAACTCAATTGAGTGCATTTAGCTGCTTGTGTTCATTATAAAGTCTTCTTGGGACAATGAAATTGGCCTCAATTGAAGTTTCTAGTAGTTAACTTCGTTGCAGATAACGCGCTGTTGAGACTACCTAGAGCTGATTAGATAAGATAGAATTAGATATGATCATTGCTTAGAAAGATAGAGTTAGCATATATGTTAGTTTCACAACTAGTAGAGAACCTATCATCTCTGGAATTCTTTGCAACCACAAATATTCTTCGCCATTTAACCTCAATAATCATGGCAATAGGTATTTGATTTGCATCACACTGTTTTGTATTATCTGGTCTGTCATTACGAGAATTTTGCACGGCATTTGTGCTGAAGACTTCTGCTAACTGTTGCTTTTTACAATCGCACAGGATTTGTTAGGTTCACTTTTGTAGACATTGATTTTGAAAGGTCAGATGCTTCACTTAAATGGCTTTTGAAAGTAGGACTTGAGATAAAACAGGATTTTACTAAGTTTGGTATTATACCAGGAGATTTAGTATTCAAACCGGGACAGTTACATTAGAGGATATTTATGCACATATATAGATTTCTCAGCTCATCCAGGCAGTTGATTGAACTTTGGAAATAACTTTGTGTTCTTATTTGATTGGTTGCTTGCTAAATGTGTGTATAGGATCTTGTTTAGGGATTTGAATCATGTTTTTCCTATGAATAATTTGTTGACGGTCCTGAAATCATGAAATCATTTAACAATTGATAATCAAGGTCTCAATTTAACGAATTCTGTTGTTCCTTCCTGTCATCTTACTTGATATGAGTATGAAGGATTTGTTTTACGAGTGTCTTCAGTGTGCACACCCAAAAATGCAGTTTCGGAGAGAAGAACGGAGCAAAGTAAAGCTTTACATTGATTATAACGTGGCATGTGTATGCTGTTTACTTTTTGAATTCACTGCTCAGTAAATCTTTGATTTGACATTGTGAGGTGAGATTTCACCAATTGAAACTTACTGGATGATTACTGCAGGTAAGGAGAGGTGCAGATAGAGCAGAAATTTATAGCTTGGCTTTCTCTTCCACCGCCCAGTGGCTGGCAGTGTCAAGCGACAAGGGCACTGTCCATGTTTTCAGCCTTAAGATTAATCCAGGATCCCCAGGGACTGATAAGTCAAGAAACACAACCGATCCCAACAATGCTGTCACATCCCCCACCTCATCTCTCTCGTTTTTTAAAGGTAAGATTACCATCTTCTCCCCAGAGCATGAAATACTTGTAAGTAATGATGTTGCTTTGAACATTCTTGCAATTGAGTTTTGTGTGGAATTTCTTGTAACATGCCATCCCTAGCTCCGACCACCACAAATACACCGACAAAGAATATTAAATGGGTTTCTGCTTGCAGGTGTTTTGCCCAAGTATTTCAGCTCAGAGTGGTCAGTGGCTCAGTTTCGTTTGGTTGAGGGTTCTCATTACATTGTTGCTTTTGGTCACCAAAAGAATACAGTTGTGATTCTTGGCTTGGATGGAAGGTAAGGAAATGATGGCGGTTGTACTTGGTTGGGGTAATCGTGGTTTACACTTCACAGTAACTCTCTGGTGCAGTGAATTTTTTTAAAAAAAAAAAAATAATAAAAATAAACAAAATCGATGGATCAACCAAACTAGTTATGCCTGTTTGCAAGAAATGATAATTTTCTTATCTCAGCTTTCCCCTTGCTATTTAGGTTATTTTCTCCCGGAGGAAATTTCTGATTAATTTGAACTTGGGTGTGATTGCAGCTTCTACCGATGTCAGTTCGACCCAGTGAATGGTGGAGAGATGACTCAACTGGAATATCACAACTTCTTGAAGCCAGAAGCTGCATTCTGAAAGGACGTTCGTATTATAAATTTCTTGGGGATATATAATGTAATTTTCTGTTCGTTTTTTGGCGTTTCCTAAATTAACTTGATCTAGAAATGACTGCATTATGCTGTAAATATGTAACTGTCTATCTGTAAAGTACGTCAAAAAGGAAACCAAATAAAAAAAAAAAAAGGACGGAGAGGAGGGGCGAATGAGATCATTGTCTCTATTTATGTTGTAATTACATTATAATCATAATATTAGACAGCCTTGTTATTCCCATTTCCCATAATTGAGCTCCTATTTTTTGTTTATTTTAATTGGCTCTGGCGCAAACTATTATGGAGGATGCTGTGGAAATTGAAGAATGCTGATAGCGCGAGGAGACTTGTACGTTTTCCAGAATTCAAAATCAATCTCAACCACTATAGAAATGAGGAATCAATTTATTTTATGAAATGTTTGATTTAACTAAATATGCAACATTCAAGTGTTGCTGATTGAAATCATTTTAGTTGTTGGCTTGTTATTATGGTGACCTGTCGTTTTCTGTTTATTTTTATGCCTGAAACTGCAGCCTGACATCATGGTATGGCATTAGCTTGCCCAATTGCTCTCAGGAAATCAGGCGAATATTGCACGTGACTCGTCACAATCGCTTTTTAATTTTTGTTGGGTCTTGGGACTTGGGAGGATCTTGCTGCTTGCCTTCGCTGTAGCCACTGCCTCCTTTTTTTTTCATTTTATTTTTTTTCTTTTAAATAATATATGTTTTGTACCTAATGAATAAAATTAATAAGTTGCACCAATTCCATAATTTCGGAAGTGCAAAAAAATCTCACCTCACGTCCTACCAATCAAAAACACCGTTTCAGTATCACTGGAAAAGAGAAGGCGTAAGGTAAAGGAGTGAATCCAATTTTACGTTTTTTACTTGAAATTCTGTGTAATGTAAGAGATACAAATCTCTAGGCGATTCCATAATTTGAATATGATGCTGTGGGAATTGCAGTTTGACTGCCAATTCTCCATTGTTTGTAAGATAAAAAAAATATCAATAATTTCCCTTTTTAATTTCTTTGACAGTTTTTTGGTTTCATCGCCCATGTGATTCAGAGGTCTATGGTCAATTATGTCTCGTCATCGTTTATACTTTTAAAAAAATTATTTAATTTATTTAAATTATAATAAATTGATTCTATTATTTTTAATTTAATACTATTTTTTAAAAAAAATTACTAAATGATAATAATAATAATGTCAAATAAATATGAAAAAAAATTATCACTCCCTAAAATTATAAATATAACAAATATTTCAAAACAAACCATTAACTAATGGATTATGCAGTATTTCAAAATAATTAAATAAATTATAATAATGAATGAATTATGAAGTGTTTCTCTAAAAAATTTACAAGTTGTTGGATTATTAACTTGCATTACCCACAATACTAATAATAAAAATAATTTTTCAGGAATATATTACTCACTTCATTTTATTTTAATAGTAATATTTTATTTTTTCATAAAAATTAAGAAAATGATTGGAATTTCGTAAAATGCATATATAGAAAAATATACAAATTGCCATTTTCAAAATTATAAAACTTGGTATTTAATTTTAATTTTATCTAATATGAAAGCACTATCATTAGAGTGGTAATTTGGCATTTCAATTCTTCACAAATAACTGGTTAATACGCCATTAAAAATGAATGCCTTTGATACAATGTAAAACTTCTAGTTACATGTATAATTAAAATTTTAATTTAACCACAGTAAAAGCAATAATAAAAAAATAAAAAATAAATTACACCTGATAATATGGGAAAGAATTAGAAAAAAAATTATCAATATATTTTTAAAATCCTAAATAATCATTTAAAGTGAAATAAAATAAAATACTCGGTGGGAGTAGATTACAAATAAAGAAAAAAATTAACGAATCTTTATTTATTTAGTTTAATAAATGAAATAAATCCATTGATGAATTCATTAATACAACGTAGAGCAAACACATTATAAAAGGGAGAAGAGGGCTTTCATATCTTTGCCTATACATATACACACCTAAAACTAGGTCAAATTCATCCTTGTTTGATCTCTCTCACACACCCACACTCACAAACAGATGGCGCTTAAGCTATATGGAGCGGCCATGTCCACAAGCACCTCCCTCGTGCTAACCTGTCTGCACGAGAAAGAAGTAGATTTTGAGTTCATCCCTGTCGATCTTTTCGCCGGCGAACATAAACAGCCTCATTTCGGAGCCAAAAATGTACGCCTGCAAATATTTCCATTCATGTATATATTTATATACAGCAGCTCAATCTTTTTTGTGTATTTAATTAGTTACTTCTGTGTAATTTTCATGCAGCCCTTTGGTCAGGTTCCAGTGCTGGAGGATGGTGATCTCACTTTATTTGGTAACCTTGATAAATTTCATTTCTTTCTTATTTCAACTATAAATATTAAATTAAATACCGTCGAATCTTTTTTTGACCAGAATCTAGAGCAATCACAGCATACATAACTGAAAAATACAAGGAAACAGGGTATGATCTAACGAGGCATAAAAAGCTTGAAGAAGCAGCAATGGTGAAGGTGTGGATAGAGGTAGAATCTCAGAGATATAACCCTGCAATAGCTCCAATAGTGTACCAACTTTATGTGGGGCCACTTAAAGGCGTTGCGCCTGACGAAGCAATCATAGACACAAACATAGAGAAGCTAAGAAAGGTGCTTGACATATATGAAGAAAGGCTGAGTTGCAGCAAATACCTTGCGGGAGATTTCTTCAGCTTAGCAGATCTTCATCATCTTCCTTACACTTACTATCTTATGAAGACATCTGCTGCCACTGTCATAAATGAACGTCCACGTGTCAAGGCATGGTGGGATGATATCTCTTCTAGACCGGCTTTCAAGAAAGTAGCAGAGGGTATGAATTTTGGTCAGAAATGAAATTTTCATGAATAATCTACAATTGAGCTTCTTTATAATTAAGTTTGTAGGACTCTTGATTTTGATTTTCTCGTGTACTGAAATATTGAAACTACCTATTTGGTGATTTTATTTTAATTTTCACCCCACTTAATTTCTATTTTAGTTCTTTTTTTTTAGAATAATTACATTTATTTTAAAAAGACGCATCGTGAGCAGAACCAATTAAATGTAATTTAGCTGTGGGCCTGTGGCCCAATTATAGTATACGTTTGACTGAAAAATAAGGGCTGGAAGAGTCCAATAGCAGTGGGCCAAAAATCTACCAAAGCCCTAACGAATTATCTTTTTTTTTTAATTATTATTATCCACATTAGATATTTGTTATAGTCCTAAATAAGTACATGTAATGGATGCACTTGCTCATTTAGATTAATTAATTAGTTATCATAATTAATCCAAATCATCACCTAGCTGTTCAATAATTAAATAGACCTTAGTGCATTATATTAATCTTAATTTATTGATTTAATATTTTATTTCGTGGGATAAATTATTTGAAAAGCATATTCCCCTCTTTCTTTTGTTTTTTTTCTTGGCTTCCACAGATCGATAACCCTAGTTTGGTTGGGCTGATGATTCGGCTTTTGTCGGCCACGCCCACATACCGAACGGTCGTGTGTGTGTGTAGTCAAATTATAAATAGTATTTTCAATTTAGACTGTTGCACGAAAACGAAAAAAGTAATCAATTTTTTTATATTATTAAAAAAATTAAAAGTAATTTGATTAAATTATTTTTTATTTGTAAAAATAGTTATATTCAAAATGAAATTTAAAAAAATATCATTTGCAACCCTTTAAAATATTAAAAATGATTTATATTTTAAAAAAAATATAATTATTCTAAAACGAAAGAGTACCACTTTAATTTATTTCATTCATTATTTTTACAAAAATTTAATATTTGATTTGATAATTGAATTTACTGGTATTAAAATTTTTGGACCAAATAAATCTTAAATTTGTGAAAGAAATTAATACCAGCTTTAAAATTGAGATATAACTATAAAAATAAATCCCCATGAATCTTGATTTTAAAAGGAAAGAAAAAAGAAAAATCCTATCGTCTCCAACATCTAGAACACTCTGTTTGATGTTTATCATTCTATTTAGCTGCTTTTTAATAATTTATTTACATTGTTCAAGGTTTGGAGGTTTTGATGCAACTTTGCTCCCTCTATTCCTTTCCTTTTTAGGTTTGAAGGTATATATTTTGTGAAAATAGAAATAAGCTCGAATTTCTGGAATTTCACTCACCTGCTTTGATCGTGAAAGAAAGCATCGATTGAAGGCTTACTGAGCATTGACCAGCATAAATGAGTTTACTTTAGACTTGGGAGTTTCTGCGCCCACCGCCCCACTCACCTAAATCAAGTATTTTATTGTCGACATTTACGAATCTTCTCTGCCAATTTGTTTCTATGTTTGAAGGAGATGAATAAAAAATAAAAAATAAAAAATTTTCAGATAAAATAATTTTTTTTTTCTTTCTTTTTTGTGTTAGCATTTATATCCTTATTAAATATGCTATTAGAATATATTTAATGTATCTCCAATCGCATTAAATAAGGGGCAGGAGTTGTCTATTTTTTTAAAAAAATATTTTTTGAAAATTTCTTTCGGTTTTATCTTTTTCTTCTGAATATATAGTTAGAAATATTCGGTTTAATTAAAAAAATCTTTTTTTTTTTATTAATTGATGGATGTATTTAATTGGACTAGTTGCGAAAAGGAAATGGCCGGCTCCACCCATTAACCCGTTAAATTCCGTCCGAGACTCGGCTTCTAAACCGAACCATCAATCGAATCCTCTTCTTCGTCACATGGCTGTCATCAAAGTCCATGGAAACCCTGTTTCAACCGCTACACAGAGAGTTTTAGCTACCCTCTATGAGAAAGATTTAGAATTTGAGTTTGTTCATATCGAGCTTGCCGCAGGAGAGCACAAGAGGGAGCCTTTCATTTCCCTAAATGTAAGCAAACATGTCCTTGTTCTTTTTCTTTTTTGTAGTTTCAATAATTGGTATATTCTTTCTTAACCTCTTATAACATTAGAACATGTCTGGATTATGCAGCCATTTGGTCAAGTCCCCGCTCTAGAACATGGAGATCTCAAGCTCTTTGGTATATTTTCTACTTTTTTATATAAATTTAATTCTTACTGTGGTTCAATCAACCAAATTCAGAGCTGCGGAAACCATTTCATTACTGAGTTTTTAATTACTTGTAATTTTTGAACCACTTTTAATGGTTATGGCATGCAGAATCAAGGGCAATTACCCAATACATTACCCATGAGAATCCTGACAAGGGAACCCAGCTTCTTTGCCCAGGCAAGGTGAAGATGCCAATATTAACAGTTTGGATGGAAGTGGAGGCTCAAAAATTTGAACCAGCAGCTTCAAAGCTCAACTGGGAAGTGTTTTTTAAGCCAATTTTTGGCATGACAACGGATCCAGTAGCAGTAGAGGCAAATGAAACTGAGCTGGCTAAGGTTCTTGATGTTTATGAGGCAAGACTAGCTCAGTCTAAGTACTTGGCTTGTGATTGCTTCACTTTAGCAGATCTACACCACTTGCCTAACTTACAGCTGCTGTTGTTGACCCAAAGCAAGAAATTGATAGAGTCAAGACCTCATGTTAGCGCATGGGCTGCTAATATTACAGCAAGACCAGCTTGGGCTAAGGTTCTTGCTATGCAGAAGAAGTGAGAGGAGCTAGGGTTGCCTGGCTATGGTCATTTCTCTTCAATAATTATACTATGTTGTGTTCTGTTTCCTTCTTTTGGTGTCTTCTGATGTGTGTATGTGACATCAATCTTCACGCGGAGATTGATTATGTCGATCTTACATTCCAAATAAAGTTTCTAGTATTTATTAGTTTTTCTCTCTTTCTCTTTTTTCTTTTTTTTTTCCTCTTCAATATGCAGATGAAATAAATTTAGAACCTACTTAGGTGCAGGTACTTAATACAGGGTTATGTCATTAATAGATTCTCATGTGAGCTCCGGAAACTTCCCCCAGCTGATGAATATACAAAATGGTCAACGTTAAAAAGAAGAATGGCAAGTTATCAAATTTCTGGCATATGCCATTTGCATTTCCGCCTCTCAAAAACAAAAAAAAAAAAGAAGAAATTATATTTTGACCGAAATTGTTGTTCCAAACTCCAACAGCCCCCACCGGACGCCCCAAGAAGGGGCGAAGAAGAAGAACTCTACCACAATAATTCTTAGATTTGGTAGGTCAAATTTAATTATGATCACGCTTGATATGCATATATGGTCCTATCAAACGTCACAAATATCGCCACCCAACAAAAGAGATAACTGGTTTTGTGCATTCAAACACATTTAAGCATATTGCACTAACAAATCATTTTTGTATCCTTAGATTGGATTCCACAGAACTAGAGCCCAAGTCTTTCTTAAGTCCCTTCTCCTTCATTAGCTCCCTTATTTCTGCAGCATCAGACCATCTTCCCATCTCTGCATACAAATTAGACAGAACTACATAATGAGCACTGTTATCTGGTTCCAATTCGACAAGTTTCCTAGCAGCAAATTCACTTAATTCTAAATATCTATGGACTCTACTGCCAGTCAACAATGATCCCCACATAGACTTTGTAGGCTCGAAAGGAATTTCTTTGATGACTTTGAAAGCATAATCAAGATGCCCAGCACGAGCAAAGAGGTCAACCATACATGCATAGTGCTTAGTATTTGGTGAAAATTTATACTTCCCTGTGATCAATGAACTAAAGATATGTTGGCCCATATCAACCAAACCTGAGTGACTACAAGCACTAAGCACATTCACCAAAGTGACTTCATCTGGGTTTAACCCTTCTTGCTCCATTCTTTTGAAAAACAGAACAGCCTCCTTTCCACATTTAGCAAATGCCAGTCCATTGATAACTGAATTCCAAGTGAAAATGTTCTTCTCTTTCATGCTTTCGAACACATTTAAACCCTCATCAATTCTGCCACATTTCACATACATATCAATCAACACAGTCCCTAGAATCACATCTAATTCCCATCTATTCTTCCTTATAAAATCGTGTATCCAAACACCCATTTCTATGGCTCCAAGATTTGCACATGCCCCTAACACATTAACTATAGTAACGCGATTAGGCACTACACCTTCATATTGCATTTGCTCAAAAGCAATCAACGCGTCAGCATAGTTCAGAGCATCTCTATACCCCATAATTAAAACAGTCCACGAAACAACATCTCTTTCAGGCATTTCATCAAACAGTTTCCGACAAATACCCATTCGACCGCATGATGCATAAACATTTAACAAAGAGTTCTGAACATAAATATCATTTAAATGACCTAACTTTATAACATGGGTATGAACCCATTGGCCTTGTTTAAAATCCTTGAAGTCAGACAAGGACTTGAGAAGGAAAGGAAAGGTGTAATTATTAGGAGGAACATAATTGTTTTTCATATAAATATATATCGACAAAGGAATATCAGGACATTGGGAGTGAGAGAAGGCTTTTATAAGAGTGTTGCAAGTGAAAACATGGGGTTTAGTGTGGTGGGTAAAGAAGAGGGGGAGAGAAGAGTGCAAGAGGGATAGATTCTGGCACTGGCAGGCAGTGATGAAATGGAGGGCAATGGTGGTGTTGCAATGGAGCTTATGGAGGATGATCTGAGCTTGTATTTGGTGGATGTGAGACTGAGAAATGCAATTGTTCAAAAGATGAATGATTCTGTTTGTTATGGCGTGGAACTGAGAATAAGGTACCATCACTGTTTGTTCTAATTTAAAAAAAACAAGTAAAGCATACGCTATGGCCATGGACGTAAATTTTTTTGCTGTCAAGTAGTATAATGCATATAGCTTTCCTGGCCGCCGCCATTAGCAAGTTTGCAAAAAATAGATAACAGTATTGCGCATGCGGGAATCGAACCGTGGTCAGTACCGTGGGAGGGTACTGTGATACCTCCACACCAGATGCGCAATCGATGCTTCTTGGCCGCCGCCATTTCCAAGGTTGCAAAAAACTAATAGCTGTAGTGCGCATCCAGGGAATCGAACCCTGGTCAGTACCGTGGGAGGGTACTATGATACCACTACACCAGATGCGCTATCGATGAACCAAATATTAGAGTTGCTCTTATATATTCTTAAAAGATGACGGCTCTCTAAAACGACCTTCAACAGTACTCCGAGGCGCAATAGGATTCTCGCCCCCCCACCCCACCCCCAAGTTGTCGAACGGTAGGTCGTTCGGTTTATTGTCGAGTTTCACTCGAGTCCTTCGTGTTTGTAACTCGTACATTCAGAACAGACGAAGGAGAAAAATCCCCAAAACAGAGTAAAAAAAAAGGTAGGAAGCAGTGGAAGTTAGATTGAGAATGAGAATAGTGGGTTTAACGGGCGGAATAGCGTCGGGAAAGAGTACTGTCTCCAATCTTTTCAAATCCCATGGGATTCCCGTTGTTGATGCCGATCGCGTCGCTCGTGTATGCTCTTCTTCTGCTCTGTTTATTTTCATTTTCTTAATCAATTCCGGTGAATTCAATTGAATGATTTTTTTTGTTTTACATTTTGAATTATTGCATATTCTAAGATGAGACCAAATTTTTGTTTGATAATATTAAAGCTTCGAATGCTGAATCATTAGCGCTAAATTTTGAAAATTTGTAGCCGTGAAAATTAGAATTTGCCTTTCGATTAACATTATAAGAAAAATTTTCCGATTGGTGCGTTTTTTGTTTTCCTCCATAAGTTTTCATTGCTTGACATCTATTATTCTGGAATTTTCCTTATACCTTTTCTCGTTGCAGGATGTTTTGAAGAAAGATACCAGTGGCTATAAGAAGGTAACCGCAGCATTTGGAGATGATATCTTGCAAATTAATGGAGAAGTTGATCGAGCAAAACTGGGCCAGATTGTATTCTCCGATCCTGGAAAACGCCAACTTCTTAATCGGTACAGATTGCTTTGGATTGAATGTTTGATTATCAACTGAATAATTGTATGCTTTTAATATTTGTAAGTAACACGAAACAAATAAATTAATGAATGGGTAATAAATAGGTGTATTATAAAGTTTTGATTCCCATCATGTAACACAGAGGTTATTAAAACTTTTCCGTATCATTTTATCTGGTTTCTTCAGAATTGAGAATCATGCTTGCGAATGCTGTTTTAGAGAATCACCATTTTGATGCGAATCTAACTGCCTGGTTCTGTGGAAGGACGTTAGCTGTGTAGTTTTTGATGTTCCATTGACATTTGACTAATTTGGTGCTTGCTGGCTTAGGCTACATGGTGTAATTTCATTTGTTGAAGCAGTACAACAAATGAAATTAACTCCATTGATAGTTAAATTTAGCAATCATGCCTTAACAAATTGAATTCATGTTCACCAAGCAGATCATCTAGATTTACATAACCTTGAAGCAATTTATTTTGAATTGTAATGCCCTATGATTGAAGTTCTAATACCTGAGTTTCTAATTGTGTCAGGTGCATATTCCCATTATCTGGAATACCATGCTGATAAAGCATTATTGGCTTTGCCTAAATAAGCCAAGGTATTCCTGGGAATACATCATAGTGTAGTTGTATATAACAAATGTTATGGAACTGCTAGTTACGCTACTTCTTTGGCCATCATGTCCTTGCAGGTTATTGGCGCCCTATATATCCTCTGGCATCTTTTGTGAGATTTTGAAACTGTGGTTAAGGGGGTGTAAGGTAATTGTCCTTGACATCCCTCTGTTGTTTGAGGCCAAGATGGATAAATGGACAAAACCTATTATTGTTGTATGGGTTGATACAAAAACACAGCTTCAACGGCTCATGGCAAGAGACGGGTCCATTGAAGAGTGTGCCAGAAATAGGATCAATGCTCAGATGGCTTTGGATTTAAAACGAACTAAAGCAGACATTATTATTGATAACACTGGCTCATTAGAGGAGTTGGAAAGGCAGTTTCAGAAGATATTATTCCAGGTTACTAGGCCCTTGACATGGACTGAATTCTGGCTTTCAAGACAGGGAGCCTTCATGGCTCTGATTTCCATTATAATTGGGGTTGTTCTTGGTAAAAAAGTTTATGGACATCATAATCAAGAATCTCAAAATTAGATTGCTTGATAATTTCAAGCATCTTATTAATCAAAAAGAGATTTTCAGTGTACTTGAAATCAAGCAATTTGTGTCTCAAGCCAATACCTGTAACTTTCAATTTTTCTTGGAATGTGATATTTGCTCATTGAATGCCTTTGTATTTGTTTAAACTTCTTAAGATGTTCTTTTCATTAGAGAATCAAAGGAAAAGGTATTTTAAAATTCAAATTTGCTAATCAAATGATAGATACGGGATGCAAGTTCCTGAGTATGAAAGACGTTTAATTTTATATTTATTCATAATGATTTATTTAAGTTAGAATCAATTTATTGCGTGATGTTAAGAGGTTATTTTGGAGGTCAATAATTGTTTTCTACGCGAACTCTGGACTCATCTAACTAATCCTGCAAGATACTGTGAAGTCTTGTGAAGATATGCAACTCAAATGTCTCTTGGAGTATGGAATTGCCGATGAAGCTCAATCTTCTAGAGCTGATTGGTTTGGTGAGGAATTCATTTTGAAAGAAATTCTTAGCCTTTTACTTCTGACTGTTCCAGGTCAGCTATTGCTATGATCTTACGAGAAAGAATGCATTCTTATTAATTCTAGTGGACCACCGTAAATGACATATTCCAGAATTCAATTTTGCCTTATTTACCAATACTACTTCAGTGTAATGTACTTTCAACTTTGAACATCTAGTACTTTCTGTTGGCCATACTCTCATATAATTTCCAATGCTGTCAATTTCCATTAAATTGAAACTACTGTTCTTTATTTTGTTCAAAATGACAGCCATATCTCCAGCTGCTGTTTCAATTGGTCAAGCTGAATTTGAATCGCTTTTTGGTGTGTGATGTTGTCTTTTCCCTTGGATGTTGAAAGATGAAGGTTTCGAGTCCGAAATGACCCTAATCCATTTTCAATGAGGTTGTCCACTGCATTAAGATTCTTATAGACATCAGATTTTATGAATTTATTATTCAGGTTTGAATACTTATCTTTTTAATGGTACAGCATTTTCATATTGGCCATTGGAGAAGGAAAATAAAGCAGAAGTATTCAGTGCCAAGTGTTGTCACAAATCACACTAGCTGTAACTTGAAGACAATTGGCTTATACTAAGTGGGAGATAAGTAGGATCGCTTTATTATACCATTTGCATGCTGCTTTAAAAATTTTAATCACACCTTTTGTCCTGTAATTTACAATTATATCTTGAATGAATGCTAAATATAATGGAAACAAGAGTGGTAACTGACAATTTCTTCTGGAAAGTTGGCAAGTATGTGATGGCTATTGTACACAATAAATGCTTATCAATTCATCATTCTTTAACCTATTTAATGTTAGTAACTGTTTATTCTCTCTTTTTTTTTCTCCCCCTTTTCCTCAACTTTCTTAATTTTGTGATAAGATGCTGACAGTTGTTTAAAGAACAAGGTAATAATTTCTTCTCAGGTTCGTTTTGTGGCCATGCATTTCAGTCTTCACTTCCCAGGTCGTTTTTGTGATAGTGATCATTCATTGCTGAAATTTTGGTTACTTCTACTCTAAAATTCGTACTGTTGCAATCTTTAAAAAAATTGCTAGCTGTTGATGCTGATGTATCTACAGTCCAAAATAAAAGAACACTGTAGAAATGTACTACTACTAAGTTAGAGGTCATGCAAAAATTATTTTTACTACTTTGGTGCTCTGAGACAGCATAATGTTCATGATTGAGAAAAATAATGTTTTATAATTTAAGAAATGTCTTTTTTGAACTCCTTACCTAACTTTGCAGAATAAAAAAACTGGACCCGGTCATTCAAGGAACAATATGTACTAAATACTAAGGGAATTTGAATGGAAATGACAAAATATTAGTTGTCCTGCAGTCCCCAGCGCACGAGTCTGATTATGGTATTGTTGGCATCAGTACTGGCTCGAGCTGAATAACCAGATTATATTTTGGGTATACATTGGGTTTTTGGTTCCACATGAGCAACATGTTGCATCAAGTATAGAATCTGTCAGAAGCACTAGCAAGTGACATTATCTTCATGCTTTCTTAAACTTGAAATAGGAATTTGATAATTGAGAAATGGAATTTTGAGTTGGCAGGTGATTTTATTTTCTTGTTATACCAAACTTTATGAAAAGAGAAGAAGGTTGTGAGAGAGAGACTTGCACACCTGACCTCAATTACAAGTTAAACACACAGTCCCTAAGCTACTAACTGAATAGCAGTTGAGTTAGTTTTAAAATTAACCTCATGGTTAGACTTCCATTTGAATAATTTTGTTTCAAGGTTTTAGACAGTCCTTCTCCTTCCCTCATAGCCAAACTACAATCTCTTTGCCAAATACAAAGAGAACCCAATGATGGTGTATCAATAATTGATGAAGCTTTGCTTTAACTTGGAGTTAGAATGAGACTCTTGTGCATTTGTGTGTCCTTGTCGTCTAAATGTCTGTCAAATCTATATATGTAGCTTTTATCTTTCACGTACTAATTTTTTTTTTTTCTAATCATTATATATGCCTTTGAGCAGTCTTTCTATCACAGAAATTTTTTTTCCTAGTTTTTGTTCCCCAACCAGGCAGCCAACTACCACTTCCTGTCCACTTGAATACTTGCATTGGTAAGCTATTATGCTAATTAGCCTCGTGGATGTTAGCAAGGTAGCAAGCATAGGGCCTTCCAATTTCTGGTTTACTTAAATTAAGAATCTTTTTTCATGAAGAAGACAAGGGGGCAAGTGAACCAATCATTTTGGCTGATTACTTGGAACTAACTGCTGTTGTGAGATAAAATTGTAGAGAGAGAGAGATGCCTCTATTACATGTCAAACGTTGTAACTCTTTTACCTTAGAACTGAAGATATCTACCGGTTAATACCAATGTATACATCATATTTATCTACATCCTGTGTATGTGATCATTCACACACAATATGCTAAGTCGATTAAAAAAATTTGTTTTAACAAAATTGTCAATCAAAAAGTTTGTCTTAAATTTATTATTATATTGTGTTTTCTTTTTCTCAATCAAAAAAAAAAACTTTTTAAGGATTAATTCGATTAGCTTTCTTTTACTTACTTTTAAAGGATTAATTTTCTAATTAATTTAAATAAAAAATTTAAGGGATGGATATGTCCAAAATTTATAATAGCATCTAACAGTAGGCAAGTCCGTTTCCTAAAGATCATAAAACTTCTTTTCTTTTTCCCTTTTTTGAATCCATTAAATGTAACAAATGTTTGGAGTGGAAATCTAAAAATGAAGTGATATATCCGCAGTGCCTTTGATGGTCTTATCTCTCAGAATGGTGCTGTGAGTGAGTCCGTGACAAAACCTATTAACAATTTCCACCATGCATACTTGCTCCTTCTGCTTTCGCATTGTGCAAAAGGGGCAAAGTAATTGAAGGCCAAAAGGCAGTCCAAAGCGAATTGCCCTTCCACATAAGGAGAGGATAGACTAGATACTAGACAGTGGCCCTGTGGCATTCACGTGACTCTGTCACGTGACTAATTATCTAATTCTGATTGCGCAATCATGGATTGATTCAATAGCTAATGAAGCTTCCTTCTATTAATATTTTTGGGGTGACTGGCATCCACACACACACACACACAATGCATCTCTTTCCTTCTCCCTTTTTTCATTTTTCTGTTTGAGGGCTCTTTTTACTTTCATCTTACTCTTTTCCCTCTCCTTTACTCCCAATTCATAAACATCGAACCTTCCCTTTCCTCTCAGCTCTCTCTCATCAAGATGACACCAAAACCAGCTGAAGTGCCAATAGAGCAGCTGAAATACCAGGTGAATATATACATATGTGGTCTTTTTCTATGTCTATTCATTTTCTTTTCTCAACTGTTATTTATTTTCCAATCCATTAACTTCTCCACTTTTTCACAGACATGGGTCTTGAAAGTCTCAATCCACTGTGAAGGCTGCAAGAAGAAAGTCAAGAAAGTTCTTCATGGAATCGATGGTATTATTATTTTTGTTTATGTAAACCATTAACCATTTCTGTATCTCCACTTTATTTAATATGTATGTTCTCTGTCATTCCTTGAGCATGCAGGTGTTTATATGACAGATGTCGACTCTCGGCAGCATAAAGTTACAGTAATTGGGAATGTAGACGCAGAGACTCTTATCAAGAAACTGGCAAGATCAGGAAAACATGCAGAACTTTGGCCTGAAAAGCCAGAGAAGAAAGGTAACAAGTCAGGAAAATCCAAGACCGATGGAAAACAGAAAGATCATCAAGAAGTTGGTGGCGGAAAAAATGATAATAATCCACCAGAAAAGCCTGAGACTATCACTAAAAGTGGCGGTGATCAACTTTCACGGGATAGCGAGAGCGAAGAGGCTGGTAGAGAAACCCCTGCTGCCGCTGCTGCTGCTGATGGTGGTGGTGGAGGTGGAAATGGACGTCGTGGAGGTAAAAAGAAGAAAAAGAATAAGAAGAAAGCGGAAAATGGTAATTCTAACAATGTTGACGGAAATAGTGGTGATAATCCCGGTGGAGCAGCACCACCGGATGCAGGATCTCCTTCGTCTGCCAGTTCAGAGCCAATGCCTCCAAAACCAATAGAGCATAGCCCTCCGATACATCAATATGTATATCCATATCCACCAATACATTATGCACCTCCTCCGGTATACGGAGCAAACTACAACACAACCTACTCGAGTGCTAGTGAATCTTACTATGCACCTTCCGTGCATGGTCATGTGTTTTTTTCTCAGCCTGAGAGGTACCAGCCACCAACTCCACCACCTGAACCAATCAACAAGATGGATCATCATGATGATTATGATGGTGGATGCTCAATTATGTGATTGATGAGGTTGTATGTAACAATCTGTGTACTGGCTTTATAATAATTGATTTTTGCAATTAGAAGTTTAGTGGAAAGCTGCGGGAGAAATTTGCAAAAGAAAAAAATAAAAAAAGTGGGGGTGTTATGACTTATAATATGGGGTTTTTGGAGGCGTACGTTCTTAATTTAATATAATGTTTGGTTAATTTTAAATTTAATTTTCTTCGAAAATTTCTCTTTTCCTCTCTTTAATGTATGACCGAGAAAGATATTTTTATTCTCGAATAATATATAAATCATCGCATTTGCATAAAAATTGGTAGAAATTTTAAACCATTTTACCTTTGGGGCCTCTATAAACTTTCTCCAAAAAAGAAAAGGGAGATTTCTTTTAAGAAAGCAATCTTTTCCTCTCATCACTTTTATGACAAATTTATAGGACATGCTGCAAAAATAATGATAGAATCCTACCCATAGCAGAATATTCACAAAGGATTATACTTGTTCCATGTCCTGGAAAAGGAACAGGGAATATAAATTACATGTATATTTTTTAGAATTATATTTATTCTTTCTAGAAAGCTCTATTATTTTGATTCCAAGACTCGGGCTTAGCCAGTCAAAGATGCATGATCATCATCATCAACTTTGTGTTTAAATGACACGTTCAGAGCGAGTATACAATACCTGATCAATCTTTTCCATCAACTGTCTGGGCCCGAACATGAATTCAATCATATAGAGTCTAGAAAACACTTGATTTTGTCTCTATATACCACACACCCTTTTTCTTTTCTTTTCTTTTTTTTTTAAAAAATAAAATAACAAAAAGTATGTTATTTACAAATTAAATCCCCATGCAGTTCTGCCTTTTATGGTGTTTTTTTAGGGTTCAATGAAGTATTAGTAATTGCTACAAATTAAACACATTAATATATATATATATATATATATAGCAGGTTAAATGGGATGGAAAAAATGAAGATATTGTAAGATATTTGATGTGAAAGTAATGAAATGAACAGGGACGATAAATGCTGGTTTGTTCATTATCAACTTATATATAGAGAGAATCTTACACAGTCCAAAAGCAAATGCAATTCTCCTCTTTTCTTCAGTCTGTAACTTATAAATGAAGAGGACCTTTCTTTTCCTGATTTTATGTGTACTACATACATACATGTATACAAAATCATGTACATTGCAGGTGGTGGACATAAAAGACCCGACAATCATGATGTCTGAACTACATCACCAACAATATTCATAGCCAACGTGAGTCGATAGATTTGATATTGATATCCATTTAGAGGAGACGTCGTCGGCTCAAGTCATATTCGCATTGGGCCAGTAAGATTCTTACATATAAATGGGCTTAGCCCATTAACCTGCAAGAAGGCTATTTCTTGGACTCTTAAACCGGCAAGATTTTGTTTTTACTTTATAATAATGGAGAAGGCAAAGATAACATAGGTGCGACTCTTTAAGGTTGGATGGACATCTCCACGTGATGTACATGGTGGCATCAGCAATTGGTTATCACAGAAAATGGTGAATAATGTCGTTACATTTTTTGATATCCGAGTGTCCAAATAAAAAAATATAAATATTCTGATTCGAAAGTGCCATTTAACTAACAAAATACCAAGTATACATTTGAAAAGAAGAAAGCACGTTGCATTTATTATATTCGAATATTTCCTTTCTGAATTTCTTTTATCATAATATTCGAATATGTTCATTAATGAATTTTATAATCTAATAATTCATAATTTTAATGTCAATATACATATTTAGACATCCTATACGGTTACTTATCCAAAAACATTTTAACTTTTATATGGATAAACCGACCAAATAGAGTTTATTTAATTTTTTTATTTATATAGAGAGTCAGAGATAATATAAAAAAATTGAATATTTTCTTAAACAAATTTTATTTAGCAGCACAAATATAAATTACCTTTTCAAACATAACTTTACCTATAACTATAGGTGTGGATTAAAAAAAACAGATAAATATATATTTATGTATTAAAATTTCCAAATTCAAGCATTATCATAATTAACAATGAAAAATAAATAAAATAATGAATAGGAAATGCTTTGTATAAAAGAATGATAAACATATATTTATATAGTATTAAAATTTTTAAATTTCAATGTATGAGCTTTCGGATTGAATCTCACTAAATGCATTTATAAAAAAAACAAAGAATCTTAACAATGATCAATTTTTAATCAGTGATCGATAATAGACGGTTATTTAAAGAATAATTTTCTAAATTTCAACATTAAAAACGGGAAACAAATAAATGCTGAATAGGAAATGCTTTTACATTTTTATAGGAAAGATACCAAAAAAATCTTATCTTCCAATATATGTTCCAAACAATATCCAATTGAAATAGAGGGCAATAAAGAAAATATAGAGCAAGAAAACAGGTGGAAACAATAATAAAGCAAAGAAAAATAATAAAATATTAAATATAGCAAGTGGACAACTATTAAGCTGATCTGTCTTCCACAACAAGGAAGAAAAAGAATCTCTAAAACCCTTATCAGAATACAACTTGATAAGACACCATTTACATTATCAATCGATGCTCTTTTTCTTCTCTCTCTCTCTCTCTATATATATATATCTCCACCATTTCTGCTTCAGCTCTGATATCTTGGCCAACAAATTAATCAACTCATATTGCCAACTATGAAGCCTCACAGTCACAGCCTCGCCCTCTCCAACGATGCTTCTTCTCTAACCCATGATCATCAGTCCAAGAGAACCTTTGGACAGAAGGTCAAGCAGGCTTACGATGCTGCAAGAAACAGCGTCATAAAGGGAAATAATACTAGTCTTCGGCGTTCAAAAGAAAACGAAAGACGAAACTGGGGCTATTGTTCAGAAGATCCCATTAGAACTATGATTTTCTTGGGCTCTTGGGGTCACACTTGATATCATCTTCTTCTAACCTTGCTTACAATGAACTTTCTTCAACTTGAGTCCAAGCAGATTCAAGAAACTGTTTCTTGAATATGTGTATTTGTGGTGCTGATGCCTAATAGTTCGTCACGAAGCTAAATCTTTATTGGTAAAAAATATGACGTACATGTGTATCAGCTAAAAAAAAGATGTAATAATCTAGAGTGAAACTAAGCTTTGGATTGTAAAAAAATAATATAGCAGTACTTGTGGTGATCTCCGGTGTTGTATAATTAATTTCTTGAATCTTGATGCTATAAATAAATATATATATATATATACACGTGTTATGAATTTGTTGGATGCAGATAATAATAAGTTATGAATATTAAACTGGTTTTTTAATTTCTTGTAAATAATCATTGTCAAAGATTATCAGCTCAAATTTAAGTTTAAATAGATGACATAGAAAAAATGGAGCAGCTTTTTCAATCTTATTACAGGTACGGAATTTTTATTCATTATAACATATTTTTTAATCCATCATTGTACTGTCTTGTCTTGTCTTATTATTAGCTTTGTATTTATATGTTTTGTTGTATGGTGTTTAGGTTTGTGCGCGGCTAAAAACTAGTTGGTAGCTAACTGAAAATTAATTATTTTACTGTGAACATGTGATTTTATGTTGATATTACCTTTCTAATTCATGTAAAATAAAGTTCCCAATTTTGTTTCTAAGACTGTTTTTTCTTTAAATAAGAGGGAATAAAAATAAAATTTACTAAAGAATTTACAAAAATATTATTTTTAGAGAAAATTAAGCTAGTCATTATTAATTATATATAAATTTATTATCATTTTATAAAATTAATTAAAATCTATAAAAAAAGTCACATCAATTTCATAAAATTTTGCAGTAATTCTTTTAAATCTAAAAGAATTATAATTGAATACACTCCTTAGTTAAAAAAAAAAGAAAATTATTATGCATTAAATTAACTATAATTAAAAAAATTACTAAATAATTTTTCCTTCAAAAACTTACCCAGCTGAAGTACAGAAAGGATCACCACCAGACAATGAAATCCACGTGTCCAACTTGCGTGGGAGCGACAGAAGTTGGTAAGTCACCGAAGTGAGTGCCCGTTCAGAGAGGGTTCATTTGTGAACACAGGGAGCTTACTGTGGGGCTGCGATTCCTAATCTCTAACTCAGAAACCAACCGCGCTCTCTCTCTCTCTCTCTCCAAATGGCGTCACCATCAGATCACAAAGCTGCCGTAATCGACGGTAAGGCAATTGCCCAGACCATCCGATCCGAAATCGCCGATGAAGTCCGTCAACTGTCGGAGAAATATGGCAAGGTCTTTATCGAACCTCTCTCCCCTATTGTCTGTCTAGTCACTTGAATTATCTCCTTGTTCAAGATTTTGTTCCTATAGGTTAGTGTTCACCTCATTTGCTTGCTACTGAGTTCAAGCGCATGTAACCCGGAAATGAATGAATTGAAAAGGTTCTGTTGACTTGTTCGGAGTAGAAATTTTGCAGCCAAATTTAGTGCAGAAATACAAATATTCATTTCCGATTATATGGAATTTCAGTTTCGTCTAATTCAAACTTAGAATGTTGAATTTGCTTGAGTTTTGTTGCTTATCCAATTTCTGTGGTCCCTGCACAGTGCTGTAGATTCTTGGCTATCCAATAGGTAGATTTGTCAATTGGATCCTTGTTTCTTTTGCCTTGAATCTAAGAGAACATTCGACCTTTCAGTTCAATGCGGCTCGTGGAACCTATTTTCATTATCTATCTGTTTCCAGAATAAAAGTGCTGTAGTTTTTAACTTGAGTCACATTCCAAACGAGGTTGCATTTCAAAAAATTTAATTGCAAAATCTAGCTAATCTAGTTGCAAAGAATGATTTATGTTTACCTTATATAGAGACGCATAATGAGTTAGCTAAAATGCATGTTCCTGATCTTCTGTTCTTTTGCTCTATAACTGCTTAATTAACTACACATGCTTGGCTGTAAAGATTCTTCTCTCTGAACTATCAAACCAAGTTGATTCAACTAGTTGAATGAAACATGTTCCTGGTACACTGTTCTGTCACCTGTGGTTGCTTAATTAAACTGCCCAAGCTCGAAGGACACTTGCTTCTGAAATATGAAGCCTAATTGGTTAAACTTTAACCAACTGTCAGTGTGGAATATTAGTCCTTTTTTCTCTAAAGCTTGGATTCAAATGCTTTTCATCCTTTGGTCTGTTCAGGTTCCAGGATTGGCTGTTGTCATTGTAGGCCACAGAAAGGATTCTCAAAGCTACGTGAGTATGAAAAGGAAGGCATGTGCTGAAGTTGGGATAAAATCGTTTGATGTAGACCTTCCAGAACAAATATCTGAAGCTGAATTGATCAGCAAGGTCCACGAGTTAAATGCAAATCCTGATGTACATGGTCGGTTTGTTGTTAATTGGAAAAAATATATTTTCTCATCTAATAGCTTTTCTCTTGTTTAACTATTATTTCTATGTTGTTTTTTACTCATAATAAGAAGAAGCCATATACGTGCATATGCATAAACAGTAGGAAAGGTCATCATTTTCAACATTGTAGTATCTAACTTAATATATGTGATCAAAGTAGTATCTAGTAATGACTTTTTTTGCAAGACTGAGAAGAAACTTTGAATACTGTAACATCTATTTTTGAATATCTGATGAAACTTGAGCTATTTTTTTGTTTTAGCAAAAAGTTTAAATGTTAAAAGAGGAGTTAGTAGGAAACTGCCCTTGCTTCCATTTGTCAAAATGTTCCTTTTATATTGTAAAAAATTCTAAAGCAATCTTTTGTATATCGACAGGAATATTGGTTCAGCTGCCATTGCCAAAGCACATCAATGAGGAGAACATTTTGAGCGAAATCAGTCTTGAAAAGGATGTAGATGGTTTTCATCCTTTAAACATTGGCAAACTTGCAATGAAAGGCCGAGAACCTCTTTTTGTTCCCTGTACCCCTAAGGCAATGTGGCTTGTCTCAAAATGATTTCAATTTAATTTATTGGAAATCTACTATGTGATCAGTCCATCCGTCCTTCTTCCATGATATGCTTACCAATGATATTAACTCAGAAATTTGTACATTTCCTAAGAAGCAATTTCTTCCTTTATATATACAGGGTTGTCTGGAACTTCTATCGCGAAGTGGAATTAGCATAAAGGGGAAAAAGGCAGTTGTTGTTGGTCGTAGCAACATAGTTGGATTACCAGTGTCACTGTTGCTTCTGAAAGCAGATGCCACTGTAACCGTTGTCCATTCCCACACTGATGATCCAGAAAGTATCATTCGTGAAGCTGACATCATTATCGCTGCCGCCGGGCAAGCAAAGATGGTAAGTGGACCCAATTCATTCTTGCTTAGTTGCAATCAAATTGTTGAGTTAAATTTTCTCTTCTTATGTACCTTTTTTTTACGAGTAAGTTATAACAGATTGCCGCTATTTACTTCAAATAATAGATTGATATGTAATGTTACAGGTAAATAAACAATTTGGAAGTACTTTTTGTTGGTTTTGATATATGTATAGTTCATTTCTTAACTTTCAGGTCAAGGGCAGCTGGATTAAACCTGGTGCTGCAGTTATTGATGTTGGGACAAATGCTATTGATGACCCAAGTAGGAAGTCGGGATATAGGCTAGTGGGAGATGTAGATTATGAAGAAGCATGTAAAGTAGCCGGATGGATTACTCCTGTTCCTGGCGGTGTGGGCCCAATGACTGTTGCAATGCTACTGAGGAACACCGCCGACGGTGCAAAGCGTGTATTTGCGCAGTAATATGCTCCATACATACTCTCTTTTAATGTGTTTTGCCAATTTTCTTCACAAGTTAGCATTGTCCTCCGTGTTCACTTCATAATAGGCCGAGCACATCCCAACCCTTGCTTATTGCTATAATCAAAGGATGTCCTTGTGGAGGCAGAGTTGTGAAGAGCCACCGTATAGTTTAATTCCGGGCAGGGTCAAGTGAACCAGCGAGATTACCCATACCCATTTTTTGTTATCCCTTCAGTTATGTCGTAATAATACTTTTCTCAAGAAACAGTGTCCACCTACCCCAAGTCCAAACAAAAGACCCAACTCTTTATTGGGTCCACTTTCAATCTCCTCTAATCTAAGGATCATCCATGTTTACACCCAGCAAGTCAAACTAATATGCCCTTCACTAATAGTAGATGTTATTTTTAACAAAGAAATGAATAAAAAAATTATTGTTAATTAGGGATATTAAATAGGCGGTGTATTAGAAATTAGGAAATAATCAATATTATTGTGAATTTAATGTAATATATTTATTTTTCTCGACATATTGCTTTGGAGTTTCATATGTTGCATGAAATAATTAAAAACAATTCAAACGGTTCTCCAGCGGCAAGAAAAAATAGCTTATAATTTGAGAAAGATGAAAGAATAAAATTTGTCTATCTTTGTTAGAGGCAGGGAGAGTGCTCCAGTTGCGGTTCACTATCTGGATAACCGCTAGTCAAATGGTAAATAACCAACGATTCAATTATACTTGGTCGTTTAACGACAGCTCCGTACACGCAATGTAACCGACTGACCTTTATTCATATGCTGGCTGAAGTCGTAGCTAGAGACAAACAATATCTTGAGGAAGAGAGGGAGATCCGTGAAGAATGACAAAACTAATGAGTAGTAATAGTAAATCTTGATTTTGATAAATACCCAATTGAAAACTTATACGTACATTATTCTCTTCACCAAGACTGATGCTTGTGGAGCCTTTGGCATGGAGTCTTGGACGGGCAAATCCCTTTCCAATGCAAATGATGAAGTATCAGGAAATTAACAAAGCAGCGTTAGAACGACAAGGAAATTGAGTGAAGCAATCAAGAAAAGGAACTTGACCCACTTCTCTACTAATTACTTGTGTAAGTTAGGATTTAGGAATACGGATTATAATTATATTATATAATAATAATAATAATAATTCACATACTCATACAACAATAATTTTCATTAATATTTTAATTTTTAGCTTTCTCCTATATATACAATTCATATATATATAAATTCGTTATGCTTTATATTAAAATAATTATCAAAGAAAAATTTAGTACTCATCATTTCTTACGGAAAAAATGTAATTAATGAGGGAAAAAAAAGACAAAATAGCTAGCTAACGATTAGGAAGTCTGCCATAATTGCATATGCGTAAATCTACAACATGAAAATGCTAATTAGATTGTTCTGATTAATAATGTAATCAAACATTGACGGATGGACCTAAATTGCCAAAGAAGCTCTTGACGAGATGACTAACTTTTCTACACTGTAATTCCACGAAAGCTTAAAATTCAGAAGTCAACAGCTACGTTTTATCTAATCATGTCATTAAGTTCGACATCAACTGGAAGTGGTTACTTGTACTAACTAACACTCTAACAACTACGTAACTAACAACTGTGTAGACTAACAACTGTATAGACTATCGTTAATTGGCGTACACGTGCGATCAACGTGTCTCTTATATATGGATATATATGCATAGAAAATGTTAAACGACGAGAGTCTCATTGATAGAAGTATTAAAATAATATTAAAAATGAAAATACATATATTTTATAATATTAAAAAATGAGATTCACGTATATCTTATTTTGTAATTATATATATGAGTTTCATTTTTAATATTATTTTAATATTTTCATCACGACCGACTCCCATCACCTAGTCGTGCACTATATGCATGTATATGCTTAGTTGTTTACTCCATGCACATAGCTGTTGAGTGTTGAGTCTTTGATTTTATCAAGTGCTGTGTAGGAAAAATGGGTAACAGAGAATCTTTGTTCTTTGAGCTTGTTGGTCTTGTCGTTTTGGCTCCTGCCATTGTAGTTGCAGTGGGTTCTGGTCGCTGTGAACCGATTGAGGCTAACGATAAAGATTTGGTTCAATTTGCTATGAACTTGGAATTCCTTGAAGCTGAATTCTTCTTGTTTTCTGCACTTGGTAAGGGTCTTGATGCTATTGAACCAGAATTTGCCAAGGGCGGTCCCCCTCCAATTGGAGCCCAGAAGGCCAACCTCGATCCTGTCACCTGTTCAATTATTGAGGACTTTGCCTATCAAGAAGTCGGTCACCTCAGGTTTTCAGTTTTATCTTTATTGGATTCAATTTCTATTAAGTTAATTCGACAACAATCTTCGGTCTGCATTCCAACGACAAAGCTATATATGGTATAAATAAATCATTTCAATATTCATCTAATAACGGTTTTTTTTTTTTTTCCTTTCCGTAGGGCTATTATAGAAACAGTTGGTGGAATTCCAAGGCCTCTACTTGATCTAAGCCCTGAAACCTTTGCAAAATTATTTGATGAAGCACTTGACTGCAAATTGGACCCGCCATTTAACCCCTATATGAGCGCGGTCAACCTTCTCTTGGCATCCTATGTTATCCCTTACATAGGACTCGTAGGATATGTTGGCATCATCCCCAATCTAAATGACCCCACTCACAAAAGAGTAAGATCACATATCTATATATAATACCAGAAAGTTGTTTGGATTGACAGAATCTAAACAATGTTCTTTAAAATCTTTTTATAATTTTTGTTTGTGAGCAGCTTGTTGCGGGGTTGTTAGGCGTAGAGGCAGGACAAGATGCAGTGATACGAGGATTATTGTATGAAAAAGCTTACGAGAAAGTAAAGCCTTATGATATAACTGTAGCGGAGTTCACTAATGGAATATCATTTCTAAGGAACAAGCTTGCAATGTGTGGGATTAAAGACGAAGGCCTAATTGTACCTCCTGAGCTTGGAGCTGAGAAGAGGACTGAGAGTAACGTATTATCAGCAGATGAAAATTCCTTATCTTATGACCGTACACCACCTGAGATTTTAAGGACAGTTTATGGAACCGGCAGCGAATATAAGCCTGGTGGTTTTATGCCTCACGGTGCAAATGGTAGAATTGCTCGGAGTTTTCTAGAGAGCCGTTAATTAATTAATTAATGAGTGTGTTGGGTCGTGAGTTAATAAAATAAAATAGAATGTATCGTTAGTAGTCAAGCGTCTCTAATATTGTGTTTACGTTTCAAATTTCTTTGATTATATAAAAATTTTATGTTTCCTTGTTGTGCTAAATGTATTGATATTGGCAATTTTGGATCCACATTTTGATAGGTCAGATACCATCCCCTCCTGCTCTGCACATTCTGTCTCGTCTTCCATTATTTTCCATTTTGAAGCTTTTCTTGTTGAGAATTTCAACCCACCAACGTCCCATATGATCTCACCTCATTCATCCCAAGTTTCATTAGATCGTTTTAAGGACAAGAAGATAGTTAACTGTTAAATTAAATTAAATTAGAGAAATTAATTAATTAAAGACAAGTAAATCCAAAATCACATAGGCAAGGGAATCATCATAAGCTGTGGTGAATTAATAAAATCATGGAGAAGGCACTCTTTGTGGTGGGGAACAAAGAAAGGAGTGAATTTGGGACATACGACTCGTTAAAATCAAAATCCATCATTAATCTATTATGATTCAATAGGCCCCTTCTTTCTGGAAATTTCTTTTTAATTCCCCTGCCCTAATTTGAATTTTTAAGCCTGTGTCTGTGTTCATTGAAGGGTTCATGTAATCCGATTATTCCTTGCTTTTCCGGGAGGCATGAGAACTAAGAAAATCGAAAGAAAAAAGAAAAAAGTAAGAATAAAAAAAGAAAAGAAAAAGAGATTATTGGGTTTTCCCATAAAGCAAAATCTAGTACCTTATCAATAGATAGATAAGCAAATCAAAGGAATGGGCAAAATAGTGTGAAGAGTATATACAGCGTTGACAAAGGAATGTCCTAAAAATTCACGCGCGTGTTGGGCATCGAAACAAAGTGTTGAATGATTTCTAGCAAATGTTTGATTAAGTTTATTTATGATTATTGCCAATTTTTTTTCTTTTTGGAAATAGATTGACACTCTTTAAAAAGTTTCATGCTATTTCCATTTTAATTTTTGTTTTTTCTGAACAAAAAATTTATTTTTTGAAAATCAAGCTAAGGAAATTATTTTTTGTATTTTTTCCATGTATTGAAATTTTATTTTTCTGTCTTAAAACGCTAAAATAATATTATAAATAATAAATGTTTCAAATTGAAAAAAAAAAAAGTAATAACAATAATAATAATAATACCAAGTCAATCCTATAAATTTTGATCCAAACAGAAGTTAATTATTTAAATAATAGAGATAATTTTTTGATGCTAATCAAAAGTTATTGCACAACAAGACATTCCTCAGCAAAACGAGATTATTCAGGAGGTTAAAATTTTGGCAGACAATGAATGGCATATCATAGGAAGGAAGCATAAGGCATTTTGCTTGTTTTAGCCCCTCTGTTGATGGGATGACTAAGAATCGTAGTGGGATAAAATCATTAAAAGAGACCAATCAAAGGACTGAAATGTGCCATCAATTTCAGATTCTTTCGTTTTTGTCTCCAAAAGCTGCAATGTGAACCGTCATTATAATTACCCATCACTTGCTCTTTTACTTCATTTTATTGGTTTGCAATTGCTAATGAGATTAGGACATTAAAAAAAGAGAAACATTAAATTTAAAGATTCTAACTTTCCCTTAATAATAGGAATGATGGCACAGATTAGACCGTCCTACATCATGGTCATACGCATCACCCTTGAATGTCACCTAACTAGCATTAGCAGAACAGAGAGATTAACAAAGGAAAAGATCCATATTTTTTATGGAGACACTGTTAAGGAATCCAAGTAGGATCTCTTGAACTAAAGAAAGATGCCTTGACATGAGAATTAAGTAACATGAGAGCAGCATTAGAGTTGATGCACCTTGGCGTTTTATACTGATTGATTGATGCCCCTTGGCTGATGAACAAATCCATCAGCGCCTCGAATGTACCAGGCTCCACCTCACGTATCTCCAGTGGTCCTATGGACTTGTCATAGGTGCGGCATCGCCTATACACATAATCAAGTTCTTCTTCCACAGTAGCACAACATTCATGGAGCACCTTAGTGTCAAGTGGGGTCAGAGAATTGTTGATGACTGATGATACATGATGTAGGATTTCCCAATACAATACATAGTGCCCTGGTACAGATGATGTATCTGCATAGCTAGTGTATTCCACGAGTAGCGCATTGTGGGGTTCAAGTAATTTCTTTGCAGTTGTGATGCTCTTGTGAAGATCTTCCTCATTGGTTTTGTCGTTGTCAATGCTGAGAACCACGTTTCTCCTGCAAATGAAACGGAACTGCGGGGCTCGATTGTGGAATCCAGTCACTTGAAGCACATCGCCGATACGATAACGATATAATCCTGGATAATTTACAGAAAGAGTGTTAGTGGCAATAGTTTAAGCCATCAAAGGAAAAAGGATGAGAGAGAGAGAGAGAGAGAGAGAGAGCAGGAAAACCCAGCACATAACAGAAATTTCCTAGACGCGCATTTCAGGCAAAAAGTTCCACTGAAGGATATCACAAACTTAAAAGATTAAAAAGCCAATGCAAGGATATATTCTTACCAGCAAAGGTTGTGACCACCAACTCATAATAACAACCTCGTCTAACATGCACCAGATCGATGAGCTTATCATTGGGCACCTCCTCTTCGTCATCAACAGCCATTAACCATGTTCCATTTTCTCCCAGAGGTATAAATTCAAAATAACACATATTAGGCATGAGGGTAAATACCACATCTGCAGGATCAGACAAGGGTTTCAAGTTCACACCAAAGTAGGACTCCGAGGAAGCATACATGGTACACACCAAAGGCAACTTTCCGTCACTATAGTACTCAAGGGCTGGAATATATTGTGCCATAGACCCTGTCACCACTGCTTCAATATACTTGGTCCTAGGCCAAAGACGACATAAAATACCCTGCCATGATGAGAGGCTGCAAATCTCCTCAATTTCATCCGCAAGCCAAGGATTAGGTGATGATAGTATCATTAACATACATGAATGGCATTCGGGATCTGTGATCATAGGATCTAGTTCACCACTGCGTATATCATTGCATAGGCGAACCCAGTTGTGTTCCAGGAATGAAATGGACCGGAGCAAGGCTGATGCAAAAACAGCTCCTATTCTTAGGACTTGGTGACGGTGAATCAAGCCAGATAGCAACTGGCAATACATGCTCTGGTTGCTATCTTTGCATAAGATAGCTTGGTCTGGGCTAGTAAAATCATTGAACGAATCTCTTGTTCGACACTTGAAGTGCTTACTTTTGTAGTAACTCGTTAACACAGTTCGAGCTGGTAAGCCACAAGGAGTGGACATTTCAGCCTTGACAAAATACAGAAACATGGCCTTACCTTCATCCAAACCAGAGATATACCTGAAATTACAATGTTAAGTTCATCAATAAAGCTGGATTCTAGACCTTTGCAATAAATTGTTGCTCATAAAGAAAATAAAATATGATGGTGCTAGCTAAGTGAAATCCATGATTCCACTAACACCAGACAACTTCAGTGCTAGTTTATCGACTTTCGATATATACTGCCAGCAGTTATGAGCATTCTGCAAGATGTCAGACTCCCATGCTAGGCAAATGTAAAAGTAATGTACCTCATCAGCATATTGCTTGCTTGTGCAACAAATATGAGAAGATAATTACTTTGTTTTACTATTTCTGAAGACTATTCTACATTGACTTTTGAAAGCAATAGGGGAGTTTTAGCAATTTCTACCCACTAATGCATGGTATTGGATCCTTCCCAGTCAAGGTCAGTATGTCCTCAAGCTTATCATGTCACACCTTCATTCCATAAATCATACAAGGAACATTAATTGTTTGACTAATAAAAGTGAAAGAGTGAGGGAGGTCCTACATAGAATTATATATTTTCCCCAGAAGATAAACATGCACAAATTAGGACAACTGACATACTAGTTGTTCAGACACTACATGTAAATTACAGTTCACCCTTAAAATTGCATCCGCATGCAATCATATAATATATAGGAGATGTAAATAACTGGTTCATAATTGGCATGATGAGGTTATATATAAATGTGCGCCTGTCTAGATCTTCCGCTATTGATGGCATTAATTTAGGTTCTCCAGCAGAAGTCCCTGAACTGCAAATGAAGAAAGACGGGTCAATAATGTAAATAAAAAATAAAAGAAAAGGAAAGGAAAGCTCCATATCCTAACAATATAGAACAAGCTCAGATGGTAAGGCTTGTATAACAGAGGGAAGGGGAGACAGAGAGAGAGAGAGAGAGAGAGAGAGAGAGACCTGCATAACATTTCAGTTATAGGATGCCCAGTAATAAGAGAAGAGTCCTCTCCATTAGCAATTCTTTGGATATAGGGATAGATATCCTTGTATGTGGTGACGGGGACACAATGCTTAAACTCTTTCACATCTTTTGATCCTTTAATATGCTTGCTCAAATACTCAGTTTTCCCATTTTGCATTAAGATCTCCTTCAATATGCTTTCCTGAATTTCACCAGCCTTCTCTGTAAGTTTCTCAATCTCTGACAATGCATCCTCACCTTTGTACTCCAACTTCTTTCCATCCATGATATCAAGGAATGAGCAAGAGTGTGACAAGGTACTAGTGTATCCAATATTGAAAGCCAAGGGGGTCTATATATAATATGATAGTTATGGGATGCTGCTTCTTATACATGGCCTTTACTTTTTTGACATCATTTCAAGCTGATTGCGGAAATAAAATGGTATAGATTCCATCTATAATGTGGTCCCTCACTAGCTTTATATGAACTAAGAACCAAGACTTCACCATACCATGACAATTATTTTTGTATGCAAGAAATATAGCAACTTAAAATACTTTTTTAACACCTGATCATGTCACTTAAAAATTATGAGCAGCAAATTCTGAAGTCCTGCACGCAACTGTGATGCAGCATCAGGTATCATTGATCCTTATTTATTTTGAGGATAATCTTAAGCCTTAATTTCCTTAGTTGTTCCATTAGTATAAAGAAAATTTTAAGGTTCAAAAATTTCAGTTGGAAAATATCATGTTTTGTGAAATCTTTACTAGGATAAACTTTTTTTAAGCAGTTTGGTTTCTAACACAGTTCCAATTGGTGTACTTCAAACTGAGATTAATAATACTATGTTGGAAAATTTTATGTGATTGTAACTTGAAAGCCTTGAGGTGTTACAACTATGACTAGGAGTACCAGCTAGAAATGCTATGTTCTGTATGATAATATAACATATTCATGTGCAGATATATATTCTTAGTATATGACTCCTTGCCTAAGCACACAGGAATATAAAACATGATTTTAGTTAATGGCAACCTATCAGAAGTCAGATTCCACTTTCCATGATTTAGTTGTGATTCAATTGGAATGAACATATCTTAAAATTTGATTTTAAGACGACTGTAACCTATTTTCAATTTTTAACATTCTACAATGTAGACAAAACAAAGTTTTCAGAATCTGGTTCTATTTATTGTCCACATATTGCAGTCCTTTGCCTATGTCTAATCTCAAAAAAAGCATGAGAAAGCTAAACAAATCAAATCTTTCTTTAAAGTATCAGTTCACTCCCTCTCAGTAAGGATGCAATGCATAAACACACACACACACACACACACACACACACACACACATGCATATGCACAAAAAAAATAAAAGAATTACAAAAAAGAAAACTACTTCAGTCCTTTTAATGGGGGCTCCAGCGATTAACAACTGCACCAAAAAGATCCTATGCAGCAATTTAAGTGTGCAGGTATAAATGGTCATTCAACAGCCTCCATTAACATAAAGTTATTCCTCAGCACCATGTTAATGAAAATATATGGATTAAGCAAATTGTGGCCTCCTTTTAGAGGATGGAATTTTAGCAGAAGTCCTGTAGTGAAGAGGGGAAAGAAAATCCCAGCCTCTCAACAAGTTTAAGATGCTTGATCGAGGGACCTGCATGTCAGCAAAATCCTTATCCAAATGTAGATGATGCAGTGTCATGAGATTGATGCTCGCCGCATACATTGATGATCTTTCTTTTATTGCTTTTTTTCTCAAAAAAGTGAACGACAAAGTGGATCTCTGCTGACACCTCTGATCTCCACCATCAAAATTACATGGAGACAGCAGTGCCAATGCAAAAGAAATATTTTCCATACCTGGAAAACTTGAGATAATGCAGGAGAAAGTAAACTTTACCGAGCCTTGTTTTTCCACGACTAGATGGAGCACATCGCGTGCTGTCACTCAAATCATAATGTCGTCCAATACATGTTGGCAGCATTCTCCGTACGAATAATGGTTCAGCACTCATCAAACGTCTCACAGTATGATCTTGGTCATTTCCGTATGTACTGCAAAATCATTAATTCATATAAATAGTTTGGATCTTGCCTCTTGAATTTTATTGCCTGCTGATATTAATCAATAGACTTGTCATCAGAAAAGCAAAAAATCTAGAAAGGCTTTGAAAAAAACAATTTGCAATAATGGCATATGGGTAGCCGCCCATGGCCAACTTTTTCTTTCCGTTTGATATGACTTGCAAAAAATTTACTTGACAGTGTTAATGAATAAGAATATAAGAAAAGCAATGGAAAATTGTAACTATATTTATTATTCATAGTTGTTCAGTAATTGAATCAGAGCCAATAATGTAATTGAACTAAAATTTTCCGATGTAAGTACTGTGGTCCAATGTCCGATTGCTCCCATAGAACTTCTATGTGGATAGGGTTTTACATGGGTCCATCTAGTAAAATAGACCCTACTCAACATGATGTAAGCCACCTAAAAAGATCTAGTTGGAGTCCAGCACTCAGGACTCAAAAGAGCAAAGACACATGCTTCCTATAGAGAATGCCCGGTTTAGCATTCTTCTAGCAACCAACATAATGGAAGCAGCCTTTTGGACAGTGAGGTAAAAAAAAATGTGACAAATAAGATGTACAACCATCTTTCACAGAAAAAGCAGGCTGCTTTTCTTTTGGAAGTCTGATGTGATGATATGTACTAACCCTCTACAAGTAATAGCCACCTGGACATAGTTTGCATTGTGGATTATCACCCAGTTACAGTCATCATCCTCAATCATGAAACGGGGTTGTGCAATAAACATATATACATTGTCTGTCAACAAATTCAATGGCTTTACCCTCACCTTCCTGGCACTTTTATGGTTTCAATGGAATGCACGACTTATGTGCATCCTTCCATTTATCTACCTTTATATGAATTTACTTTCTATTGAATTATAAGGAAACTAAAGTAATTTAGACTTCATTTGATTTAATTTGATAGAATTAATTTCTTTGCCTTTTCTTATTGTAAATATAATAGCAAAAGAAACAAAGGAAAAAGCAGCATGCTTGACAATTGCAAAAGGCAAAAAGAAAGTAACTTTAACCAGCTAACCAAACATAGCCTCAATTATTATTCGTTGAAACTAATTACAAAAAGTGACGGCTCACCATTTAATGAGCAGAATATTTTTGACTGAGATAGTAAATTATGCTTACATTTATAATATTTTCAGCTGATTTCTCTTAGTTTTTTTAAAGTTAAGGAGATGATCAGCGGCACCTGCAAGATAAGAAACCAAAACTTGCTTAATCAACATTGTAAGATTGACACGTGAACTTTAATTGTTCATATTTATTTACAAATCATTGATTGATGCTTGGCAGGTACAGCATTGTATAAACTCCTGCTGGTGTTCATGCCTCATATCATTGATTCTAATGTCCACAGCCATAACTGTTCAGTTCTTATATGATAATGCTCTCTCTTACTGCAAAAGTCAACTAATGTATGAGCCTATGAGGTAATCATTACTTTTAGTCTAGAACTGTATCCAAGTGGTCAATCAACAGAAGAGAGGTATAAAGTAAGAAAAAAATCTAAAAGATAAACAATGAAGACGAAGCAGGGCTTCAACTAGTGTAAAAGAGACTAACACAAATGTATGTACACATTGGAAGACAGAGGAAGAGCACAGGGTCAGGAAATGGATGTGCAATATGTACAAATTCCTTTATTCCAAATACTAATATTATGACTACGGAAAATTGGTTCTTTGGAATAATTTGCAAATTTGATTGTCCATGTTGCTGGGCTACAATTCCAAGAATAAAAATTATTCCATGTTCTGGAAGGGTAAAGTCACCTAATGTGCCATTAAACCTAGCTAGGCATGTAACGATAACTCTTAACTAGTACTAGAAAACTCGTCGAATTTTAGATGTTCTTTTGGAAACCAATTCAGATTAGCGCCAAGGGCAACAACACAGATACAAACAATTGAGAATACCATCATCACATAATCTTAAAAGAAAATGAACAATTTATGATAATTGGTATTATAATATAAACTTAGAATCGACTTCCTACTTTCTTTAGCTTTGTTCTGCAGCTAAATGAAGCCATTGTCGCAGGGCAGACTGCATTTCTGGTTTGGCTTAGAGTTAGAGCCCAAACTCAGAAAGGTTATGTTTTAATTTAAACCCTAATGAAATGAAATCAAAAGAATTGCATTCATTTTTTCATTATCAACTGAATTCAATTAATCTAACGTAACATGCAGTGCATACGTTTATTTGTACGTATAAACATACACGTACACATACGTATATAAAAGCGAGAGAGAGAAAAGGAAAGAATCACCTGAATCGTAGAAAAGCTCTGGAATTTCTTTCTTTTATCCATTAAGCTTGTAAGTATATAAATGCGAGAGGGAGAAAAATCACCTGGAATCGTAGAAGAGCTCGGTAAGAAGACGCAAGGAACGTATTTTTTGTATCATTGTATGATGAGGATAGGGAACGACAGCGTTTAGGCATACACGACTGCCATAGAAATAGCGAGTATTTAAATACCAGTACTCGAGCAAGTACCCACATCTATAACACAGATGCAGAGAACAGAGTTTTATCTGAAAAACTGTGTATTCAACTGAGCGAGTGACGTCTAAACGCCCAATGGCTGTCGCTGCGGTGGCGCTGAACAACAGTCTGCTATGCTTCTCAAATTCGGCAGCCAGAGCAACAAGAAAACCGCCATGTGCATGGTTTCCTGACGAAACAAGCTTGTTGGTACCTCGAAAGAAGGCCCATTTCACTTTAACGTGTTGCTCTTCTTCTTCGACTTCTCAGTCCCCTGAATCCAATACACAGACTCCAGAATCCTGCGTCAATTTGGGTCTCTCCCTCTTTTCCAAAGGAAGGGTATCGTATATTTTCTGTTATAGTTCTTTTTTTTTCTTTGCTTCCTAGGATTTTTGAATTTACGCCCAATTTCTTACAAAATTCTAGCTTTGTATTGAAATGATTGGGGATTTTGAAGGTTATAATCTTGCTTAAATTTGTGGATAGATATTTCTTCCTTAAATACTGCCTAGCAGTTGTTTTCCGAAGCATACTCCTTTTTTTTTCAAAAAAGAAAAAAATAATAATATAAGCAATAATTAGCCCAAAAAAAAAAGTGAAGTTGATATTCTGTTATTAATTTTTCAGGTTAAAGATGCTTTAGTCCAGTTTGAAAAAGCTCTTAGCTTAGATCCCACACCTGTTGAGGCCCAAGCTGCACTCTATAATAAAGCTTGCTGCCATGCCTACCGGTAGTTGTTATTGTTTTTTTTTTCTTTTTTTTTTAAAAAAAACACTTTGTGTAAATTGGATGCAGTTTTCTTTCAGTTTCTGATAATTGACTGCACTAGAAATGCTTGTTTTGTTTTAATGTGATGTTATTCAACATTGAATTGATTAACGTACTGAAGAAACTATATGAGTGATCAATTTGCTTATCACAGCTCAAAATAGGATGTGAATTTGAGGAAGAAGATGCCAATTGTATCTATAAGTTCTATTCTCTATTTCGACTTCCATACTAAATCTGATAAAAATCTTTCAACTAAGAGGCTGCTGAAGGATTTTGGTTCTTGAAGTTGTTATTTCTTCTACGCAAATAGCACGTTGTTAGTGTAAATGTACCTTCAAGCATTGCTCCATTTAGCTGATTAACTTTGTCTTTGATTCTTGTCTTGAGGAAGAGGGGAAGGAAAGAAAGCTGCTGACTGCCTACGTACTGCTTTGAGGGAATATAATCTTAAATTTGGTACCATATTGAATGATCCAGACTTGGCTTCCTTTAGAGCTTTGCCCGAGTTCAAGGAATTACAAGAAGAGGTTTTTCGCAATATCTTGGTTTTATTTCATGTGCTAAGGATTTCTTTTTACTGCCTACCTGCCAGAATATGGAAATCATATACTTACTTTATATCCAAATCCTATATTATGTTTTCACTGCCCGAGCAAGATGTCTGGGGGCACTAGTGAGATCTCGTGATATTTCAGCTATTGGCAATTGATGATTGAAATTCTTAAGCATCAAGTCTTATCATATAATGTTATGTACAGGCTAGGCTGGGAGGGGAAGATATAGGATACAGCTTTCGTAGAGATCTCAAACTTATTAGTGAGGTCCAAGCACCATTTCGTGGGGTTAGGAGATTCTTTTATGTAGCATTCTCAGCAGCTGCAGGAATTTCGTTGTTCTTTACAATCCCTAGGCTCTTCCATGCAATTAATGGTGGGGATGGTGCCCCAGATCTCACGGAACCTGCTGGAAATGCTGCCATTAATATTGGAGGTATGCACTGGAACCTTTCTCTGTAATACAACGAAAGTAGGCTGTAATTTATGTACGAAGTCATTGGTGAGCTAGTCTTCTTAACTTTTTATAGAACATCATCCTCCCCGTCTTCTGACTTGCACTGAGCATTACTGCACTGAACATGATCATTCACCAGAGGACTTTTAGCTTGCTTCTTAAAATGACTAAGGTTTTCAATCAGCAATCTGCAGGCATCGTTGTTTTTGTGGGCCTATTTCTCTGGGACAATAAGAAAGAGGAAGAACAAATTGCACAGATAACCAGAGATGAAACTCTATCAAGGTTGCCTTTGCGCCTTTCCACTAATCGTGTTGTTGAGCTTGTGCAGCTTCGGGACACTGTTAGGCCAGTCAGTATCGGCAATTCCTTTTTCTCCTCTCAAATTACTTATGTTATAATTTTCTTGCACTTTAAATTCAACACTTTAACCAAACATTATAAATTGCATCCCTGCTTAGCTGAAGAAAAGTATTTTACCAAATATAAGTCAGCTGTAAGAATTAGATATTGCTTTATGATCAGTTTTAAGTAATTATCTGTTTGTTCCTTTATACATTAATTAATATAGTGCAATAATTTTTTTGCTTTGATGAACTTACTGACATGAATCAAGGAATTAAAATAACTAAAACAGTATAGATTTTACCAGTCATCTGATTATCTTTCATCCATAAAATTTGAAGCATCTCATCATGATGGAACACTCAAGTCACTATCTATTCAATGCTCTTATTATGGATTGGAATTAGGTAATCTTGGCAGGGAAGAAAGAGACTGTTTCCATAGCTATCCAGAAGGCAGAGAGGTTCCGAAATGAGCTGCTTAGACGAGGTGTCCTTTTAGTTCCTGTTATCTGGGGTGAAGGGAGAGAGCCAGAAGTGCAGAAGAAAGGCTTCGGTACTCCAAAGGCAGCTGCTGCTCTTCCTTCTATTGGGGTAAGACATATTATTCCTTGGACTTCTAAGCCTATGTGGGGTAATCATTACAAAGTACTAGAACTATTTGTGATTATCATATAACATCAGGGATTGTCAGAATAGAGGATTGATTTCACTTATATAATTTTGGACTTCGTTGATATTGGTTTTATTCCATTTTTAACATAAAACCTGATGGCACAATGGTAGGAAGAATTCGAGAAAAGAGCTCAGTCTGTAGTTGCAAAGTCAAAGTTGAAATCTGAGATTCGCTTTAAAGCAGAAGTTGTATCTCAGGTGGAATGGGAAAGGTCAGTTGTTACTTTATTGTTATTATTGGTCCCTTTGTTTCAAAATTCAACTTGACAGTGGAGTACTCAAAGGTACATTAGTGAGAGAATACATATTAGCATGCATTTCTTCTGATCTCTCACATTCATCATATTGCTATTACGCTTATTTACTTGCGTTAATGCTTGAATCCTAAACTAGTACATTGAGCCATTATAATTATGAACTTGTTCGTTAGCTTATAATATAATCTACCTTACTAGATTTATAGTACATCTTGGTTGATAATATTTCCACACATTTAGGTGGTTAAGGGATCAGCAGAAGTCAGAAGGAGTTACTCCGGGTGAGGATGTGTACATAATACTGCGCCTTGATGGTCGAGTTCGAAGATCAGGAAAAGTAAGTGCACATTGTGTCAAATGATCAGCTTTGTGAGGGAATATTGAAATATATGCAATTGTTTTAACCCATTACTTGCTGAGTGGGATAGTAACGATTGAAATTCTAGAATTCATCAATATTATTTAAACATTAGATTTATTCAAAATCTTCACCTTCTCTAATCAATTACCCAGCAGTAGCATTTGAACTTCATATAGAAGTTAGAAGAAGACAGCTGAACCCATGCATGTGCCCTCATGTAGCTAGTCATGTTGCTCTAATGCTGTACAAAACAAAGTAAAAATCTTAATTTTCTTAAAAAAAAATTCAAAAATTAGGGTGTCAATAAGACGCTAACATTTTCTCACGTTCCAACATTGCTGCAGGGCATGCCTGACTGGCAACAAATTGTGAAGGAGCTGCCACCTATGGAAGCATTATTGAGTAAGCTAGAAAGATAAAAGCTCCTGCTCTGCTCCCAATTCTTGAAATATTTTTTGTTCTTTTTATTAGTTGTTATTGGGTAATCTTCATACCACTGTTATGATCGCTCATCATAGCATCTCCGTTGATATTAGAAGAAGGAAACTTGTTCTCTTGATCCTTTTCATTGCTGAGAAATCCATTATATATAATATTGTAAATTTTACCTTGCAAGATTGGGTTTTCTGCTTTGGATGAGAGTTTTCATATAATATAGAAAAGTAAGGTCCCAAAACGCCACGCCGTTTCCATTTGACCGTTTGTTTTGGATTCTTGAAAACGATGCTCGCCCTTTTGCAAGATTTGAGAGCACTATCTATTCTATCTACATCTTAAACAATATGATCTCGTTTATCTAAACATTTATTGGTCTATGCGAAACGGGTCAACTTCCATAGTTCTTCTTGTGTAAGATTTCAAATTCCAATTTAAGCAAAATCCTCTCCATCTTCATATATGAATGATCTAGATTCTTTCTTTTTCTTCTTTTTTCCCAGAAAAAATTACGAAATGCTTTGAGCAGCAAACTATAAATAATATCATCAATGAGGTTTAGATATATTCAGCAAGACTTAAAAAAAATCTACAACACATCTCATATTTATAAACAAGGGCGGAGCTCTGTAGGGGCTGAAGAAGGCCCTGGCCATCCCAATAAATTTGTTATAAGAAGTCCCATAAAAAATTACATTTTGATCCTTAAAAATATAGAAACACTATATTTAACCCTTTAAAAGCTTAAAAGATTTTATTTGGCTCCTTCAAAATTATTATTTTAAAACTCTCTCTCTCTCTCTAAGAAAGATTCACGTACCATGCATTAATCTTTCTGTTATTTAGAAGAGGCTATTCCTATGGGTTTATGAATTTTTCTTTGAGCTTTTGAAATGGTTTTTCTTCAGAACAAGTTATATAAATACAGCTAGTCTCCTCTTTTCACACTCCATTTTTAATAAGGTTCGAATTTAAAAAATTCTCAATACAGATATAACGATAAGAAGTTGTTTTCTTATTAAATTGCAATCATTTTTTTTTCTGGTAGGTTCTTTTCACAAACCCCACACACTCCATTTTTAATAAGATTCAAATTTAAAAATTCTCAATAGAGATTTCACAAAAAGAAGTTGTTTTCTTATTAAATTGCATCATCTTTTATGGTAATCAGAGCAATTGGCATGCGCTGAACTTGATTAAAGAATTTCATGAAATTAAAATAGTCCTCTTTCTTCCATTCTTGGGTTAGGTTACACTTAAGTAATATTATTCTTGATTAAATCATCATTATTATAATCATCGGAATAGACAGCCAAAGATTGTTGGACGAACCCTAGAAAAATAGCTAAAACAGGAGAAAGAAGTGTAAATTACAGCTAAAACGTTAACAATGGCCGAATGTAATTCCTCAGTTCATTTGATCACTTTGTGCATATTCTTCTCATTTCTGATCATCATGTCCTCATCATCCACCGTTGAAGCAACCGGAGAGAGTAAGATCGGCTGGATTCCGACTAGAGGAGGACACTGCGAAGGGTCCGTAGCGGAGTGCATAAGCGAAGAAGAATTCGACATGGACTCCGAGATACACCGGCGTATTCTCCAGACGACACGGTACATAAGCTACGCAGCGCTGCAGAGAAACTCAGTGCCATGTTCTCAAAGAGGTGCAACTTACTATAATTGTCAACCAGGTGCAGAGTCTAACGCCTATGTTCGCGGTTGCAATGCCATTACTCGCTGCCGTCACTGATAGATGATTTATTATTTGCAAGGGAATTTTATGCTTCTTCTGTATTATTATGATGCTACTTTATGTTTGTGTTTTTCTCTTTTATAAATCCTAGTAATTAATTACCGTTTTAAGACTTTCAGTTTGATTCGATATACGAAAATGATCATCGGATTTCTTGATCATCACTTGCATTAGTACAAAAAAAGAAAAAGCAGCTGACTGTGAGGTTGATAGAGTTTTTGGATTTCCATTTCATTTTTTGGGGAAATTTTATGTCTCTAACGTTTTCATGTAGTGTAGTAGATGCCACTAATTGTACATCGAAGGCGTCAACTGTCAAGTGCCTTACCGCCGACTGTCATCTGTGTCATCTTATTTTTCTTTTTTTAATTTTGTAACAAATGAATAATAATAATAATAATCTAATAGTATTGAAAAATACTAACAAAGTTCAACGAAAAAAATTCTTAAACTTTTTCAAAAAATTATAAGAAAATAAAAAATAAATTGGTTGTAGATGATTTCAAAATTTTTTTCAAAAAATTTAAAGTAAATTCAAACAGTACTACGATAACGTACGGTTTCACAATTTATTATTTTTTTTTTTTTTCACGATTTGAATCACTGTATTTTAGTCAATTACACTACAACTGAGCCTGGAGATAAATTTGAGCAAAAATTGCTCGAACTGTATCGGAATGTAATCATATCGAAAAGCAAAACATTGTCTCATCAGACAACCTCAATGAAAGTGCGAACAACAGGGATCAATGACCCCGAATCAACTCAGAATTGTAAGTTTTCCTCTACAACAGCAGCGGAGGCAACTTCCCAAAGAGATTCTAAGAGAAACATAAATTTTGATATTCCAGAAGCAGAATCGAAACATCGTAATCAATCACCCATGGTGAACACAAATTTTGACATCTCAAACCATAATAGAAGAAAACAAAACTCAGGATGAAATAAAATTGTCTACCACAGGACAACTGAACTTGGAATAACTCTAAGCTGAATCTTCCCCTTGCTTCTCTTCACCTGGCTGCTTTTGCTTAGATGGAGGCAAAGGAGATGGAGAGCCCTCCACCCCCATCTCTGCTCTCAAGTCATTTATACTCTGCTCCAAGTCGTTTATGCGACTTCCCATCTCATCAAGTGCATTGAAGTTAAGAAAACAAATAATCTTATAAATTTTAATCAATCATACTGCTATACAGAGCAAATATATTTTACTTCAAAGTTGCTCAATGACAGGCACTGACATTTTTAAAAACGCAGAAAACTAGAAACATGGCATCCGAAAGTTCATAAGCAGATTATTCTCATCAAAATACTTCTTGTAAGAATGTTGACTCAATACCATATTATGTCAAAGATGAAGGCTGATATCAACCATTCTGTTGAAAACTTTCCACTAGGTTTCATGTTTAATTAATTTCCAAGATGATATGAAGCCAGAAATAGTGAAAATCTCAAGCGAGAATACTATAAAATATTTTCCTTATCATGTATGCTGGATCCATCAATTTCAATGCCTTAGCAATTTAATGTAAGCAGATTCTATTATAGACAATTTAAACAAACAGAAAGGATATTCTTTGTAACAATGGAGTCAGACATTGTTTGGAACCTGGATTGCTGCAAGCAAACTTAAAGTCAGTAACAGTAGCATAAACAAAAAACAAGATGTCTGAGTAATAATAATAACTCACCATCTGCTGAAGAAGATTCTGCACCTGAAAAGTTGATGCAAACGGGTCAACATTACAGATTTAAAGAAAAGCATAAACAACCTCAAGCAAAACCAAAACATGCTCAGCAGCAATAATCTAATAAATGTTAACATCAGATAAACAAAACAATTTAATGAAACCACTGCATCAAATGCCAAAGCTTAGTTTGAGTTTGGACTGTGATCTAATTTCATCAGTAATTAGACATAACACAGAATGTTTGCCCAAAGACGGGTTCCTCCAAATTTTTAATAGAAGAATTAATTGCTAACAGGAATCACTCAGTATTGAAAATGTCAATAAACTCACAAATGCAGTCATGTCAGCCGTGCTCTGCTTCGGATCTTCCGAATCATGTCCATCCTGCAAAAGCAAAAATAAATTAAAAAACAATTAAATCACATGCCAAACGAAGATACTAGAATGCAAGACAAGGAAACAGGGATAGACCATTATAAAGATAATTATATTATAAATTTTTATAGAATTTTTAACGACGGACTCAGAATTGCCATTAACAGCTAAATTATACGATTTTATGCCCCGAAAACAGAAAAAAAATTCAAAATCTCAGAATAAAATTTTTACTAATTCGAAGAATGAAATGATATAAAACAAGCATCAGAATGTGCACTTCTAATTAAATTGATTCTCGAAAGTGGAAACCCTAGCGGTCCTAAGATATGGAAAACCAAACAATTGACTCAAAACAGACCACAAAAGCATTACAACAGAATTTGATGATCGATTTTAAGTAAAATCAGCAAAAAAGATCTTCACCATTGTTTGCTAGCTGATCTCTAATTTCCGCTGCTTTGCTCGGCCGGTATTGTACAATTCCTACAGCGGGGAGCGTTTGCTGGAGGAGTAGGAAATGAATGGATCACGCACATACAAGTTTGGCCGTGGGCAATCCCTTTTTCTTTTTTTTCCCCCAACCCAAAATTATGTCCCGCATTTACCAATATGCCATTCCTCGTCTTGAAATTTTGAAATTCAAAATTTCAAGTTTCCTTTCCTTATTGCCGTTTTTGCCTCTTCTTTTTTTTTCGTTTTTTTGCTTTTTAAAATCCAAATATGGTTAAGCTAAGCTCAAAAGCAATAATCATAGCAGAGAATCAGTATTATTGCAATTTTTAATATTGAAGACTAATTCCGGAAATAAATATGAATATAAGCAAAAAAGAATACCACACTTCTTTTTTTCACAATCCCATATAATATAATTATATGATATTTTTGGAAGAAAAAATTTGTATATCATAACGGCGCACTTCGTTTTAAATTATACAATTATATCAATCAGATTTGCTTTAATTTATTGTATGCAGACTCCAACCTCTTTTATTTTACCTTCCTGAAAAAGTTTTTTTTTTTTTTTAAGAAAAATCATCTCCCGAACTTGAAGGAGGATACCTCTGTCATTTCGTTGCCCAGGCAGCACTTGTAAAGCAATCAACAAATATTTTATGCAAGGAATTGAGGCGCAATTTTTATTCAAAATTTCAATTGAAAATGTGAAAGAAAGAAGATGAAATAAAAAATTACTCATCAGTTTCCAGATCTATACCTTTTTTTCTCTGTTTTGCAGTCATTGATAAGTATTTTGTATTATTTAGTTCAGAATTGAACAAAACTTACGCAACAATTTTCCAAAAAAATAAATGAAAAAAGAAGAGCCATTTATCTGTCCTTCTTTCTAGTTGATAATTTAACTTCCAGATAAGGATATTTAGATGGAGCAGACCATAAACCCCAGAGGATAACTAAATGGAGACATAAAAGCAGTGCAGATGAATAAACATTTGAAGGATAAACATTCCAGCAAAACTCCACACCTATAAAGAGAAGCAAACTGCACAAGAAAACATCAATTAAAAATAATAATAATCATAGTAATATAAAAAAAATCATATAACCATTAATTATTATTATTATTATTATTATTATAGAATGTGTAGCAAAATGCAAAAAAGCTACCGAAGCCATGTAGGGTAAGGTGTTCTCCACAAAAGATAAGGCAAGCTGTAGAAGTACCTGCAATAGCATAAACACAATGAAATTGAAGTCCAAGTCCATCTCCAAACATAAGATTCCAATCTATGTCTGTATTTCTTACTTCTATTATGAGAATGTTATGATGTTCTTATACTATGTTTATCAATGAATTGCCAATTTCCTTAGATAATAATTATCAACATACAGATTTTAAAGAAAAATGCAACATGGTTGTAAGGATAGGTTAAATGTCAGCCTATGCCAACGATTGATAAGGAATGAAAAAAGTAGACGAGAGGAAGAATCAGAATAAGGAAAAAGACGATTAAGAAAATCAACATTGATTAAGAAGAAATAGATTTTAATAATAGGCAAAGCTTTAATATCATATGGAGAGGAAACAATCTAGTTGCTTAGCTTAAAGAGCTAATAGCTAGAGGGATTACACTATCAAAATGAACAAAAATTGCTCATAGATAATGTTCAATTAGGATTAGCAGCCTTGACATATTGCAACCAGTGCTTTAGACCCGCAATAAGTGATCCATTTGCCAGATAATGTGCAGCAGTATTACCTGTTCTATTTCTGTTTAAAGTCCAAGATACAGTACAGACAGCTTTCTACTTAGATATAGAAAACCACATCCAACATGTTCAATCTAATGGTAACTGATAGTGTCTAAACTAATCTTTCATAAAAGTTTTCTGCACACAACAACTGAATTATATTAAAGAAATAAGCACCAGACATGCCCCACCCTTGTTGGTTGGGAACTTTATAAGCAATTGTATCAATTTTAACTAGCCAACGGATCCACATATGGTTGGATTTGTACATCAAAAGACGAACAAGTGTAGATGCAGTAGGATGAAGTGAAACAAGAGATGAAGGTCCTGTGACAGGCACAAACAACACAAACAGACGCAGACAAGCATGAATGTAAAAGAAAGATAAAAACAAGCAAAACCAAGAGTTATGTTAGCAGACATTACCACGAGTAGAACTGATAATGCAGAGATCGGGCACATATAATGCCAATGAAGTTCCCCACAAACAAAGTTGTCACAATATCTGAATTAAACTGACCAAGATCAGTACACAAGACAAAGAAAAGAGAAAGAGATAGGGAATAATAAACAGAGTAGGCAATAAAGTGAAAAGATTTCAAGCTATACTCATAATTATAGTCCAAGATGATTAAAACTCACGTTCTTCATTGGGAATCTTAATGGATAAACTGCTAGAACTCATAAGAGAAGATGACTGCTTAGTAGATATGAATCTAGAATGCAAAAAACTAAAAAGTCCTCCTTCATGCCTGCAAGTGAACAAAAACAACCGATAAGCAACTTCAACCGAAGCCACTGATTTTTCTAAATTCCAGGAAGCATTTCCAAAAACACAAAGCGCAGGAAATTAGCACCATACTTTATAATCTTCATAGCTTCTTAGAAATTTTTTTATTATCATAGGAAAATGCAACAAATCCATAACTCCATTGCTTTTCCACGAGGAATTCCTAGTCAGAAATAAAATTGAAAGAATGGGCAACTTACTTGCACCATTTGTAGTGGGCAAAAGCCGCAAGCAATCCGAGGTGAGCAATCAGCAGTGAGAGTGCAAATTGCTTTGATACAAAAACTGGTTCGGGAACAAACTTGAAGTTAACGGACCTGATGGAAAACATTGAAAAAATGACCAATCATAGAAGGATATCATACAAAAGGCTTATATGATGACAAACATTAAAGTACCAGTACATGTTCCCATGACCTATCTAACTGTAAAATACTGAGCTACAATGCATTCTAGTTACATAATATTGAGATGACACAACATAGATTAATCAATACAATGATAGACCATGACGTGATGAGGATACCAGAGGACAGAGCAGTTGGAATGCCATCTGCCACCTATTAAATAGTATACGCTTCAGCAGCCCATGACATCAAACATCTGTTTATTATTAGTATGCTACAGCTTCTTAATTGATTATCACCTGAAAGAGAGGATGTTCTAATCCTGAATTTCCTAGTCTAAAGCTATATGGCAGGATTAAACAATCCTGCTCTCCATCTTTTCTCCCCAAATTTGTGATAATAAAAGACAATAAAATGTGAACCAATCTTTTTACCATTTAAAACCATGCAGAAAACATCCGTCCTTACCATGACTACCTTGCAATCAAAATTTAACTTCTGTACAGGAGGATACCAGATCTTGGACGTAAATGAAATAAATTATAAGAGAAATATGAAGGGTAAAAAAGTAGGTCCTCTCTCATTTTCCATTGGCTGGAACTGATCTCCATTTTAGTAACTAATTCAAGGAAAGGTCCTTGAGCACACATTTAAAATCAAACTTTAGGAAAGAGTACCTCTACTGGTCAAATGTGTGATGTAAATAGGTGAATATGAACGACATACATACACTCAAATCTCGTATTCTTTCAAAAAAACTGTCAAGTATCTACAATTTTTTAAACATTTCCATTAAAAAAAAAAAAAAGGAAAACCTCAGTTTTCTTTAGTTACTTTTAACTAAATGATTAAATTAACTTATGTGAAGAAATATGAAGTACCAAAAGTGGATGAAGACACGCCCAAGGTTGAATGCCCTTGAAATATATGCAATCGGATAGGAGGCTAAAAAGGGCACCCCCAGGAGAATCTGCAGAACCATTCATCAAGCATGTGGAAATGAATGAAGTATTGCTAACAGAACGCCCTTTTCACAATATAAATTTCAGTGCAATTCCATCTCACCTAACAAATGGAAAAGAAATTAAAACATATGCTCTCTGAATTCCGACACTATAAACATTCTAAGTATTTTTAATTTTTTATGGCAAAAATCATAAAAGAATTTGACATGCATTCCATGCCTACATAGAAAAGAAGCTTTCCAGGGGATAAAAGTTGATTGGTACCTGCACTAGCGCTGCACCAGCTAAAGCCAATACCACCCCAGTAATATCCATGGCCTGTAAAAAGGTGTTTGCAAGAACAAGGAATACTAATTGAGAATTGCAATACGTAACTATAATGCAAGCGTTAAGTTATTCATATAATTGAATGTTAATGTACCTTTAACATAAGGAGTAACAAAGGTGGAGCATAAAGAAGGACATTCATCTTTATTGAAACAGCACCACTACACAAATGAGAAGCAAGTTATACTAACTAAATTTAATTAAACATCTTGCTGTAAGAAAGTAAATGTCACCTGAAAAGAATCAGCCCAAGATACCACCGTTGGCAAAGAAGCAAGGCCAATGTAGCATGGAGAAGAGTCATTGCAAAACAATCATTAAAGAGACGCAGCACAAAGATTGAGTGCACTCTTTTTGAGAGACAAAGCAAGATAAGAGCCCAACATGGAAGCTGCAAGACATTTCATAGAAAAACCCTCGACTTATCAAGGGCAAGACTAACAACAGAAGCAAAACTGGCAAAGAGTGTCCATAATGATGTGACAAGTAAAACTGTCATACCACATCAGTCTTCACGTAGATGAATAAGATGATACCCAGATTAATGATGTATAACATGCCAAACAATATCTGCAACCACAGAGTAACTAGTCACTATGAGGTGATAATTTATAGAACATACTTGTTGCACACATGTATAAAACCATGCAAGGGACAATCTTAACATGCGACATTACAAAAATTAAGTGATGAAAAACAGACAGGAAAATTAACCCCATCAATGGTGTGGACTAGGCCAGTATATAGTCAAAGATGCATTGACCAAACCTCTTAACTAACAATCAGCCGCTGATTTCAACTTTAGGTAGCAGAAGTCCAATTTAAACTAGACCAATACTCGCTCAAAATTTAGTGTTCAATGAGATGTACAAACATCAATTTCATCATATCTGGCGGTTAAAAATCATACCCTGAGAAACAGTTAGTAATGGTCAAAGTTCTCTGAGAAAGGAACAAAATGCGAGCGACTTAGATTACCTGCGCTGGATAGACGGCCCCTCCTGTAACATACTGAATGGCCGAGTATATATATAGAAACCCAGCTGGGTATACTAGTGGCCCGGTATCACCCTTCAAATTGCTATAGTCCCTTTCTCCTTTAAGAAAACCAGTAACCTGTTCATCAATCAGACCAATTTATATTACCGCATTCATTTAAACTAAAAATTAAAGCTGACCAGAAAGCAACATCAGCTAATGAAGCGTTTGAACACTGAAAACTAACGGAAAAAACAAACCAAATGAAAGTTTATTAGTTTAGCTAAAAAGGCAACAAGATTCCCAACCATAGCAAGAAATGCAAAATTTTATCGCATAATGCACCTGTGACATGTACGCGTCCCAGTCAATCTTTGTATCTGAAAATCAATCAAATACTGATATTGTCACAAAAATAAAACTTTACAGAGAGATAAGGATATTGAACGATGGAGAAGTAGAGTCGTTGATTTACAAGGAACGTAGGCAATGATAAGAGCGGTGAGGAAAGCATCCACGAAAATTAAAGCCAAAGCGACGATTACTTTCGGATTTTTCAAAAATTTGGCTGCCGAAGCCTTAGGTCTTGGGGACGGCTTAACCTTCCTCGTTGATTTAACTGCCATAGATTAGCTTGGGCTCTCTCTGTCTTGGTTATGATTGAGAATAATCGTGAACCGGTTGATGTGAAGTTGTTTTCTAGTCACATGAGCTAAAAGCAGAAAACACTTATTCTCGCCTGAGCAATTAGATTGCGGCGAAGAACAACTCCGGTATTTGGAATTAGATCTCAGAAACCCTGAAAATCAGACAGTATGTCCGTATCAAGAAACGAGTTGCCTTTGTTGTAACAGTCAAGGCATTTACGTAAACGGCCTGCAGTTTCGTGTAACAGACATGAGATGATCATCAAAGTTGAACGCTGTCGTTTCTTGTGTGTGAATGACAGAATTTATCAGATCCGTACGATCAGTTAATTTATTGCCTGTCATTGGCTCATTGCCACAGACAAATTAGAAATCGCTTTAACAGTAAATCAGTAGCAATAGACGACCAGTCAACCATTAAATAGAACGCTGTCGTTTCTTTTGCACGAACCGTAGGATTTATCAGATCACCTCGATAGATACCCTTTTTTTTCCCGTTAAATGCAGGCTTACTTTTGAGAAAGCCACAGCTATATAAAAAGAAGATTTCAAGATTTGGCATATCAAATTGAGAAATTAAAAGGATTTTTTAAGTTTATTAATTTGAAATTAATGATTTAATTTATATAATTTGATAGATAATACTCCTAATTCCAGCAGTTTATCCAAATCGGCCTGCCTGCCCCAGGCGAAAGACGCAGGCCTTACCTAGTTATTGTGGAAGACACAGGTGTGATCCAACTTGAAGTCCACGTGTAATCGCTGCACAGTACTTTCCATTCCATTAATTAATTAATCATTTGAGCCACCAAAATGCAAACAACAAGAACCATCTTGAAGACTTGAGCTAGAAATTAGAATATGCAAAAAGTCATGTGAATGCCTGAACAACCAAGTCCCCTTGTTTCCACTACATTGCTGGCACTTCTCTGCCACACACGTGTAACCTTCCCACGTGTCATTTATTTTCCCACCTCCCAAACACCACCCCAACACCCAGAAAAACACGCTCTCTTCTATAAACACTTACTCCCTCAAATCCCTCCCACAACACACATTCAGTTTCTCTCTCTCGAATATCAGTTATGGATTCTCAAAACATCAAACACCGTACCAGAGACACAGACGAACCCGACACCACCACCACCACCACCGGGAATAGAGAAATGAAAACTAGGCGAGACAAAAGAATGGCTATGGCCAAACGCGGTATAAGATCACTAGCCATAGCGGTTGCGCTTCCTCTCTCTTTGACACTATTTAACTTCTATTTCTTCGGCTCTAGTAATGGATACGGGATCGTATCAAAACCCTCCTGGTTTCCTCCTATATGGGCTCTACATTTCTTCTGCTTCGTTTCTACTTTCTTGATGGGTCTATCCGCTTGGCTCGTTTGGGCTGAAGGAGGGTTTCATAAAAAACCAACGGCTATTTCTCTTTACTTGGCTCAGCTAGGTTTGGGTTTGGCTTGGGACCCGATTGTGTTCCGGATGGGGGCTACTTGGTTCGGGTTGGTCGCTTGCTTGGCTATGTTTGGTGCTATTGTTGGGTGTTCACGCCAGTTCAAAGAGGTGAATCCCATTGCTGGAGATTTGGTTAAGCCTTGTTTGGCTTGGGCTGCATTTTTAGCCATTGTAAATCTTAAGCTCGTATTTCTTTGAAGTGGAGGATACATGGAAAAGGGGATATGCTGTTGATACTTGACGGTGTTGTAACCATATCCACGAATCCAACAGAGAGATGGACCCTGTATAATGTTTTGTTTTGTGTTTTTTCTTTTTTTTTTTTTGGTTAAATTAAAATTTTCTTTTATCTTTTTTTTTCTTATCTGGCAATCTGTGTTAGAAAGGATTTGTGGTTATTGTAGAAAGATCTTAAGAAATGTCACAAGAAGTTTTGGTATTTTGAGAAGAAATTTTCGTTTGGATACGTACACCGAATGCAATCATTCTTCACCGTGCACCAAGAAAATGTAGAAAGATGACTTTCGCATTCACTGTCGTGTCGAAGGGAGAAGACCAAGCATACAATAAAGAAATTCACAATTGCACCAAACTAAATCTTGCCATTCTACTAAAGAAAAAAAAAATCACACACACGACCCACCTGGCTGCTCAACGCGGCAAAGCTTTCTCAGGGTTACGGACGTTCTCCTTTTCTGGTTTAATTCCTTCCCCTCCCACATTTGAATTCCTGGCTTGCGATTAATCTCATGCTTCCAGAGATACCGAGCCTCCCCACACAATAGAACAAGTGATCCAGGAGTCAAGTAAACAGGAACTCTCGACATGGGCTCATTCTTTTCTTCATTGCCATTATCAGAAATTTCTCCAACTTGTGTGAAATGCATTACGCACGACGACTCCAGGGAGATAATTGCTATTCCATCTTCAAAGCGCAATAGGTCAACATGTGCACAAATCCCCTGCGGATGCAAGAGTCAAGGCATTGAAAGGCAATATGGGAAGGATGCCTACTCAATTCATCCCCAGACAACTTACACTACATTGCAAATAATGACATCTTAGAGTAAAGAAAATTACAATCTATGTCGGTTACCTTTAGGATGGTCTATAACATAAGGTAACTAGTTTGCAGTTTTGCACTATCACAGCAACACTTGCTATCAAAAAATACTAGAAGAAAAATACATACATGAATGTCATTGTATCCAGTTTTCTTCCTTTCGGAGTATCATATATAAAGAAATAGTAACAAATCAAGAAGAGACAAGGAAATAATCATATAGTCGAATATCATTATGAAAACATCTCATGCAATCATCAACTTGAAGTCCAGTTTAATAGAAAAAAAGAAGCCAAGTTTCTTGTATATAATTTATCTGAACTGCGAACATGGTTAAACTGAGAGGGTATATCGCACCTCACCTGGTTGATATATGTTTACAATTAGTTGATCATATAGTGGCTCTCTCGACAACAAATTTGATGGCAGAAAATGGGTGTCTTTGTCTCCATCATAGCTAAATGAGTCTGCAGATTCAGAAACCCGATCGCCAAATAGCGCCACTTCACGGATAGAATTAGAAAGTTCAGTGGCCCAAAACGGGAGATCTCCAAACCTCATAGCCTGCAAGGAACATCATAGATATATAAAACCCTCCAATGGATATAATGACTGCAAACAACCAGCATTGTGTAAGACCAGATAATCCTTTCGGGGGAGGGGCGGAATCGCATAAATCTTTAAATAGAACCGCATAACAATAGCATATATCAATCACTTTGATTCACCAACTGGCAAATCAATCCCAGACTTACTGTTTTCCACCATGTCTAGGTCTAGCTCATTATACACATACTAAATTTCATAATCACTAAAACAGAAACGAGCATCTTTATTTAACTAATTTAACAAAAAATATCACAAGCACCCATTCAATTGTTACTGTGAAAACTAAAAGAAATTGTCAATCCAAGTTCAGAATCCACAATCCTTTCTAAGACGGACCTGATTATTAGAGGGCTCTGAGAACCATCCCTCTGCACCCACAGATAGACAGTTGAAAATTGATCATGCTCTAGCCTCTACCTAATGTACGAGCAGAGAAAAATATCAAACTGAAAGCAGAATGCACTGAAATAAAACGCACCCTTTTGAATAGAGAAAAGCAGGGCATTTTGCTGCCGAGGAGACAGGAAGTCTCTAAGCAACCATAAACCTTTAATTTCCTTAACTGGTTCCCAATTTAGGGTTTGATCGATGGTCAAGTGAGAGCCACCGCCGGAAAATAGCGAATTATTCGGTTTTTGTGGCTGCTTGTCGTCTTCGCTCTCCGATGACTCGCCAAACACTTCTGAGAGAAGAGTCTTTTGCTCATCCATTTCCATTTCAGAGTGGATATCTAACAAGCATTCCTCGATTTTTAGCTTTGTTTTGGATGTTTTCGTCAGCTTTTATATGAGAATTCAACGTTCCTTTAAACGAGATGTCGCTTAAAGTGTCTTGCTTAAGTCCTTTTCACGAAGTCAGTGAACGATCGCTCGTCTCGCCAGCAGACAATTCGGTGTCTCCGTGTCTGTCATTGAACGACAGGACGTAGCTCATTCATTCTACTACCCTTGAATTTATTTCAACTTTGCTCTTGAGGAAAATAATTCAAAAATTTATTGTCAAATTTTCTCTGATAATTTTTTTTAGATCAATTTTTTTCAAATGGAAAATCTTAAATTCTAATTGTGAGTTCTCTACTCATGGTAATTTGGAATTCTCTTTTCATATTTATTTTTACTTTATTAAGTTGCGTTCAACAATATAGCAAAAATAGTGTTATAAAAAGTTAATCTTGTAATGTTAGCTTTTAATGTGTTTTATGAAAAGTTATCTGAACAGATATTTGCTACCCATATAATTAAAGTTGGTTAAAATAATTAATAGCTATCAAAATAGTTAATTTTATCAAATAGACCTTTCGATCAAGCAGAATAAAGCCATTAAACCTGGTGATCTAATTAGTACAGTCCAAAGCTGATTGGATCCTGTTAAGAGCAGGTGATTTTGTCTATGAAACAGTACATAAGAATTCTAAATAAAATTAGTCATTGCTTTATTGTATTTTTAAAATGCAAAAATACAATAAGTGAGATTTAATTATAAATTTTGTGCCTGAATATTCAAAAAAAAATTTATTTCAGCATTTCAATAGAAAACGTTATTATCAAGTAGTTAAACTGATAAATTCTTTTTAATCAAGTGACACTATCTTACATGGCTTACTGAAAATATTAAATGTTTAAAATATTTCTGAGTAGAATTACAAATAAATCCACACGTTTGATTTAACATATCAATCATAGTAGTGTAAAAAATGAATGGACAAAACTATCCTTAGTAGAAGGAAAGGCGGATTAGGGTGCAGAAAATTGGGGAATGAAATCATGCGTGATAAGGGTGTGAATCAATCGAGCCTGACTTGCAAGCTATTTGAACTGGATTCGAGAAAATTTCAAAAAATTCAGCTTAAATCGGGCTGGATCCGAGTAGCCAATAGATTATCACAACAGCCCACGAGCATCAGCGAACAACAACTTCATAAAACCTCGTCCGTCGTGCCACAACGAGGTGCATAGTGATCCGTGCCATGCACAGGATATCTACTTCTCATCACTCATTCATCGACACGTAACGGAAACAGTGCTATAGGACACTGTCACGTATGTATAAATTCTACAAGCATCGCTGGAGCGATCAATGCCCTCCACGTGGCAAGCACATGACAGGTGTTTCTTACAGGCTTGATATGAACTGTCCACTTAATCCAACAATGAAGTTAAAAATCGGATTGAATTAATAGTGTTGACTCTTTTGACTTATCCACGACTATTAGAATCGCTATAAAACAGGATTAGTTGCAACATTCAATGTCATCTTTCGTTTAATTCCAAGCTTTGATTTGGAAATTTACACTGGTTAACTTTTTCAGAGGAAAGTTGCAGAAGGTGTTACGAAGCAGACGGTAATGGCGGAACCTGAAGTGAAACAACAAACAGAAACGGTAAGCAGCGTGTGTGTGTGTGTGTTTTTCTCTTTTTCTTTTTTCTTTGTGCATGTTGGCACATTTTTAGGGTTTCTATTGATTTGTTTCGTGTTATTCCATTAAAGGTTCAAGATAATGATACAAAACTCAAGTATTTAGATTTCATTCAAGTGGCAGCGATCTATGTTATAGTTTGTTTCTCAACCATATATGAATACGCAAAGGAAAACTCTGGTCCACTAAGACCGGGGGTACAGACCGTTGAGGACACCGTCAAAACAGTGATCGGACCGGTTTACGATATTTTCCGTGATGTTCCTTTTGAACTTCTCCGATTCGTTGATCGTAAGGTTAATATTCTTGGATCAATCCTGTCTTCTTCCTGATGTAGACTCTATATTGTGCCGTATCGTATTGATTTGAATAACTCATCTTTTCAGTTTACTAACACCCTGAGCGAGTTGGATAGGCATGTACTGTCACCGGTGAAGCAAGCGTCGAGCCAAGCTCGATCCATGGTCTCTGAGGTTCAGCGCGCTGGGGTGGTAGACGCAACGAGGAGCATTGTAAAGATAATGTATTCACAGTATGAACCGACGGCTAAGGAGTTGTATTTCAAGTACGAGCCGGTGGCTGAGCATTATGCGGTGTTGGCCTGGCGGTCATTGAATCGGCTTCCCCTGTTTCCTCAAGCAGCACAGATTGTAGTCCCTACTGCCGTTTACTGGTCTGAAAAATACAACCAAGCCGTTTCTCATACAGCAGATAGAGGATATACAGCGGCGGCGTATCTGCCTTTGATCCCAGTGGATAGGATAACTAAGCTTTTTGATGAAAGCGTAAATGGGCCCACTGCCTCAATCAGTGGAGAAAGGATCATGGCCCAGTGAAAGCTATTTGTTTTTCAGTCTTTTTTATTTTTTTGATTTTTTTTTTAAGTTGCATTGCCTCAGCAGTTGTTTTCACAATTTTTTACAGTTTTTTTAGAGCGTTAGTGGATGACTTTTGTGGAATTCATGAAACGTCAACATAACTACGGTGGATACTTTTTTTTTTTTTAATTCAAAATGGCTTAATCATTATTAATGCTATCAAAATCCAATATATCATAACTAAAGACGGACAGTCAGTATTACGACTCATAAAACCGGTTAGAGAAACAGATGCTCGTGCTAAGAAACCAGCAGTCTGGGTGAATACTTATTAACCTATCACATTTGATCATACAAATTATAATTCCATTTCTTTTATGTAGTGAAATATATTGTAGCTTCTGAGACTAGTTCCGATAAAATAACACAATAAATGTAAATATTTGACAAAGGTAATAGCTCTAGCACATACTTCAATTGCAAATAAGGTTTCGTCCAACTTGGGACTAAAATGCTGAAAAGCACTCAGCTATGGCAAATTTCACAACTCCAAGTTCCCTTAAAACGTAAAGTTCGATACTTCAGTTGATAAATATAATGTTTCCAACTGAATGCAAGGGGAGATTAAAATGATGCAAACATCAGTAAGAAGTCCGAGGACAGAATAGAGTTATTACTCGAGCAGCAATTCTCCGTCACAGAAAACACATACAATAAACATTAAGTGCAGAAGAAACAATAAAATTATCAAATTTCCTGGGAAACACATCTCATATTTCATACATTTCATCACGCAATGAATACGAACCTCAAAAGTGCATTAAGTTGTACGTGAAAGAAAATTCAGCATTATTGAAAACAAAATCAGGCTCAACGTATCTCTCTAATCTATGATGCTGAAGCTGAACAAATTGTAATACATTGGCAATGACCCAAAAATTAAAAGCTAACAAGAACTAGTACATAGAGTAATTCTCACTAAACCCTGGCCTGAAGCTTTTATAGATCGACATTGCAATGGGAAGAAGACCCACAAGTGCAAGCTGAAGCTGTTCAGAGCTGCTTGTTCGAACAGTAACTTGGCCACTCATCTTGTTGTTCAATCCTGCACGAACAGCTATCTTAGAACTTCGTCCGATTGAAAATTGAGACTGGAGGTTTGCCCCAAGTGCCAAGTCCCCTCTCCACTTAACTAAAGACAGGCCCAGAGATGATTGATCCTGGCCAATTGGATAATCTGCTTCCCTCAGCCTCACTTCCAAATTTGCTCCATATGCTGAATCACCCTGAGAAAGAACAGTCCCAGTGCTACCGACCAATATCAAACGCTTTCCAAGTGCAATCTGATCCTCTAATTTGAAACCGCTAGCCACATTTTGGCCTAAAAATGTAACAGAAAACCCAGCAGCTGTCTTGTTCACCTTGAAATTTTTGAATTTTGTCTCTCCTCTAAAGATGTAGGCGAGCTGCTTTCCAACATTTTGGATGTCAAACCCTGCCATGCTTGATCCATTCTCCCCATGCTTTGCAGAGACTGAAGAATCCAAATGGACGCTGAACTCTTTCTTATCCTTGGTTACTTGGACAGCAACTGTTGCTGGAAATCGATCAACAACAGCTAGACTATGTTCGACATTGACACCATCATACCCACAATCATGGTCCCAACCATGGGTGTCGAGAACTGGCCTCGCCAGAAACTGCGAAGTTGGTTCCAAAAACCGGTACCTATAAGCTGGATTATCACCATCAAATGAGGGTGGCAGGACCATATCAGGTAATGGAACCGGAACAGCTGCTGGAGCTCCATTTTCTTGATCAACATCTTCCCCATTATAAACATATTCATCAGCAGCAACCTTTCCTTTCTTCTTGATCTCTCTCATTCTCCTCAACTCTTCCCTCCATTGCTTTTTCTGGAGAAGCTTCACACGATAATCATACTCCTCAAGATATGCTTTCTTCTGTTCTTTGCTAAGCTTTGCAAGCTGAGTTTTCCTGAGAGGCTTGAATGGTGGCAACTGGTCATACTCATCCTCTTCTTCTTCCTGATCAGAATCAGATAAGTCGGCCAAGTCAACATCAGAATCAACATTATCACCTCCTTGGTCGGTGGACAGTTTAGGGTGTGAACGGGACTGCAACAACCAAGACAACAGGTATGGAAGGGGAGGTGCACGAGAGCGGAAACCAAAAAGCTTCCGATGGTCAAATGGATCTTGAGGTTTTGAGAGAGAACTTGCTTCAGATAAAATCTTTAGAGAGTAGCACAACAACAATAACTGAGATCTCCAACTTTGACCATTGGGGAGTACCTTTTGTCCATCTCTATTTTTACGACATGAGGGATGATTCTCTACAAGAGAGACAGGATTCATCATACTTGGATTCATCAATCGCAAATCACCAACGGCTTGCCCAATAGACTGCTGAACAACATGAGAACGTTGAGCAACAAACGTCTCATAGTTCAAAGGGGAGCCTGAAGGTCCATCTGGAGGTGCTGAAGCAGCATGGGTTAGAGTAACTACAGCATTTCGCCAAATTGAAGATCCAAGAGAGCTAGTGATAGATCTCAATAATGGCAGATCATTAAGGTCCCTGGTCTGGGTGTCAAGCCGGTCAACATAGAGGACAATATCTGGGGGACATCTCTTCGTGAAACTCTTTATGGAATTCAAGACTTTGCGGTTTAAACCTTGTTCTGAACCAGAGGACTTGAGACCTGGACTATCAATTATTCTGATCTTAACTCCATCCACCACGCCAGTTATTTCTCTAACAGAATTAGTGGCAGGTTCAAATGCATGGATTGGGGACTTATCTTCACCAAAAATGGAATTTATTGTTGCACTCTTACCCACACCTGTTTTCCCAAGGACGAGTATGTTCAAGGAAAAGTCCAAATCATCCTTACCCTCCGTCTCAAGCTGCAAAGCTGTCCTTTTTGCTGCATCAAGGCTAAACACTTGATTAGTTTGCCTCCCTGCAATAAGGGCCAAACGATATAGAACCTGTCCTGCTACTGGTTCTTCTGGAGAATGACCAAGTTTGTGAACAAGCCTCAAAAATTTCACCCTTATCTGCTGCAATTTCTCCAGTTTCTTTTTCTCTTCTTCAGTCAAGCTGTTATCCACATCTCCTCCAGTTGTGAGACTGGAAGGACTAAAAAGACTGGGACGAGTTGGTCTTACAGCAGGTGGTTTCATTGGTCTCAGCGAGGACCCTAAACCTGCAGGGCGCTCAACAGAGTAAAGCCTCGACCCATCTGAAGAGGTCACAGTAATAGTGCCATCCCCTGACCCAGCACTAGTTGCTGCTTTCAAGAGGGCTGCCAAAGCAGAAGAATCAAACAGCTCCTTCCCCTCACCTTCCTCATCAGTGTCTACTTCTTCATCTGAATCTGTCACAATTTGACCATCAATTCTCTGTGAATTATCATGCGAACTTGCTGCCCCAGAATAAGAACCACCGCCTGACCGCTCCAACTCCTCCAAGAATTGTTTGGCAGCTTCACGACTTTCAAAAATCATACCTTCTGTCTCACCATCAGTAACTGATCCTTGATTCTCAATCTCACATTCTCCATCTGAATGATTATTTTCTTCAGTTTCAGCATCCAGTTTAACATCAGTTGATTCAGCAATTTCATGTAATTCCAATTTGCCTGAGACGTCATCTTCCAATTTTTCATTCACAAGATTCAAACAACGATCAACATCATCTTGAAAACCAAGTTTTTGTACAGTTTCTGCAATAGAATCAGTTGCCAGAGTTCCATCTGTATCCCCTGCATCTACTTGGTTCTTAGCTACAATATCCAAACCATCTGTAGCTGTCAAATCTTTTATTCCTTCAGCAGCCTTAACCTCATCTTCCTCCGCTAGTTTATCATCATTATTTGTGGCAACAATAGTTTCAGTATTGTCAACACTGATTTCTGTCATATCCTGGCCACTCTTTATGACTGCATCATCAACAACATCAGTGATGTCCGAATTTTCCCCCTCTCCCACATGAAGAACCTCAGTTTTCTTTCCATTACACATCATTTCTGCCACTTCAGCCTTATAACCAATTACTTCTTCGAGATTTTTCTCAGATTCAGAACCCACATTAACTGCTCCTTCCACATTACCGCTAATCTTATTAATACCATTATCTAGATGTAGACTAACATCCAATGGAACCTCCACTTCCTTAACTTCAGAACTACCCTTACTTCCCTCCATATCTCCAACAACAGCCACACCCAACTCTGGCAAAGCAACATGAACAGCCTCCAGAAATGAATTCCACTCACCGGCTAATCTCACACCATCAGTTTCAAGCAATTTATCATTATTCAGTTCAGAAGTAAAGGTGTCCACCTTTTCATTTCCAGCGCTCAAAACCTCTGTCTCTTCATTCATGTTGCCGCCATATTCCTCATTTTTCTTCCCTACATCAATTTCTGCATCTAATTGACTCTTTTCCACGCCCAGCTTGTTAGGGTCCACCTCACCCAAATTCTCATCTACCGCAGCCTCCTCTCCTTGAATACCCCCAAACTCAATTCCATTTTTCTCCTCTAAACCCTTATCCTCATCCCCAACTAATTCACCCTCCTCAAAGGTCCCATGTTTCGACTCACCTATAACATATTTATCATCATCATTTTTTACCGATACTTTCAACAAAGGCTCTTCCCTTTTCAGTGCCGGAAATTCCATAGGGTCTACAAAAGTGGAAACATCAACACCCCACTGAACTGGTTTCCACGGAGTTACAGCGTCAGCGTTCCCCAGAACCGACTTCTCGGACTCCACTTGATACTCCTCCTCACCACTCACAAATCCCCCATTACTAATCCCACTAATAGCATTATTATTATTGATGTTATCATCATTATTATAATTCTTAACTGAATTATCAATAACAGAATCACTGTAAGGATAGGAAGATGACGAAGAAGGAAGAGAACCTGTTGAGTTTGAGAGATGCGACGCCGTTCCCTTGGATTCCATGTATATTTAGGGTTTTGGATTGGTTTAGGGAAGGTGATGATTGGATTGGGTGTTGCGATAGTAGGTCGAAAGAAGAGAGCAACAGAAGGAGAAGGAGAGAAAGAAAGATAAGGCGAGTGACTGTATCTTTCAGAGACTCTCCCTTTCCCACGCAGCCGTATTAGTTGGTACTTTAAAGTTGGGCTTTCTGGGCCTTTCGATGTTTGTAAGGTCCATCAAATTTCATATTTATCCCTACGTACGCAGTCCTTCCTCGTGAAGACCGATTTATATATTTGTTGAAATTCTTTGGAATATACTACCAGTATAAGGAAATTACCATTTGTATCTTTTACTATTTTAACTTCTCTTTTTTTCCCACAAAAAAAAAAAAATATGGCATTACTTTTATGTCAATAGTTAAAGAATGAGGCAGTGGACTGTAAAACTTATCTTTTTAACTGCCCACAAGTAAATGAATAAAAGCTCATAAAAAATATGAAAAATAAAAAATTTCGAGTTGAAATCATTCCACTGTAAAATTATTATCAATTTGACTGTTCTACTGCGCAGCCTACATATTCTTCTAATCCATTGACTATATATATACACTAAGTTAGGGTTTAATTTATAAGAAGAGATATTTTCGTAGTGCAAAATATTTTAATTTGGTTTTCTCGGAAATATCTTGTGTTTGTAACATGTAGTTGTTTGTGTAAATGCCTAATATATTCATTTGGTTGCATTTGAAAGATAATTTTATCGATTAGGTTTTTGTTTGTTTTGATGTGTATGTTTTGTTTGTCGTTTGGCTGGTACGTGTTTCCATTTACTTCCTCTCCCTCCTCATCTAAAATGGTTGGCCAAAACTTGAGTCGCCTCATCTTCAACCCCCAACGTCTACAATTATCTTCAAAATCTTAAAACGAATTCAACCTTTTAACTTATTCTCCAACTCATTGGGCCATTTATTTTTTATTTCTTAAATTTTTAAAATTATTAATATTTTAATTTCCACGTGTTGATAGAAAAAATCTAGAATTTTGACTTTTTAAAATTTAATCAATCTATATAATTAGTTTTTTTAATAATAATTACATGTTTATAGTCTGAATTCAATTGTCTTGGCCGTTAAAACTAAACTAACAGTATTGTTAATTGACAAATTCACCAATAATTCAAAATCGCGTAATTATCAAAAGGATTGAATTTTCTGTTAAGTTAGTTATGAGTTTTAGAGTTATCGTATTATATGTGAGCCCACGTTATTAATTTTAATAGCTATGTCTGCTCAATTTGGACAGCAATCAAGTGAAAATTATAATTATTATGAAAAATGAAATACTGTTAAGTATCAATTACTCCACGTGTTCAATCAAAAGATTGAGTTTCTGTTGAATTGTTAATGAATTTATTTCTTATCTATCAAATATGTGTTTATTACCAATGTGTCACGCTAAGTCGAACTATTAATTTGGGTGTCAATTGAAAAAATTTTTTAAAATTGATCCAACTGCGTATATATTTGTTTTTTTAACCTTTATATAAAACGAGAATTAGCCAATTAGATATAGTTTAATTAGTCTTTTTACCTTTTATAGATATGGCCAGTAAATGAGACAAGTCGCTCGTAAGCTATTCGAGATTCAACTAAATAAAAACGCGCTTGATCTCATTCAATAAACTTATTGAGTCGAGCTTGAATTTAGATCATTAGTTCACGAGCCAACTTTATCAAGCCGAGCTCATGAGCCAAACAAAATCAATTAAAATATATATTAATACGTTGTTGTTTTGGTTAATAAATTTCAAGCTCGAATTCGACTCGGCTCAGCTCATTTACAATCCTATCCGTAGAAGATATAGAGAGTGAGAGATTTCGGGTTCGAGTACTGTTTACTACAAAAATTTTTACCAATGCGGTAAATGCATTCAAATGAGAAGATTGTCCCCTAATATATAGTTTATAATATTATTTCAATCAATTAATATAAAAAAAAAAAGAAAAAATTTACTGCCCAACTAACGGGGAATGACAATAATGGAATTGGAATGGGTGGGTATTGTCGACTAGGCCAAAAAATGGCTAGACCCATTTAAGTTCAACGAGGTGGAGGCCCATCATGATCTGAAGTCCACAATCTAACATCACAGCAAGATAATAATACATGCAGTTAATAATTAATTTTTACTTAATTAACATTTAGTAAATTTTTTTAATTAGCAACTAATAGCCGATGAAAAATCCAACAAATACTGTTTCCATCAGAGCTGCTCGTTTCATCAGCTGTATTTTAGAAATTTTAGGTACGAGCTCTTGATTGATTTGAATATTATCTTATTTAGATTCTATTAACATTAGAAAATAGTTATTAACAATTAACATATTTGTTATGACCAATTTATTTATAATTATTTAAAAATAATATTTTTAATATAAGTCTGCTTTCTTATTAATTAATTAAAAAATTATATTTTATTAATTAATTGAATATAATTTATTAAAATTATTTTTTAGGAACGAAGCTGAGGATTGCCCTCGTTATGTTCCTCTTCCCCATAAGGAATGGACCTAAAACGGGGATTATCAGATGACAAATTGACAACTAAATAATAAATAATAACAAAGCTAGTTGTACATGTTGATTGAATCAAGCCGAGTACGGTAGCTTTGCGCGACCGCCAAGCCAGGGCATTTCACACTGGGCTGACAACAACGACGCAAGTTGCTTTTCTGTACTCTACTTACTAACTAAAACAATGAATAAAACAAAACGTCCCTTGCCTCTTAAATTAATAGTATTTTTTATTTTTTATTTATTATGATAAAATTAGAAGATCATAAAATTAAAACTCAAAGTCCCATTAATTAGAGTTAAACTTTTGTTAGGATTTACTAAATATTTTTTCTAATAAATTTTTATCTTAATAACAAATTAATTTCTTAATTTATTTTTAATATACAATCAATTATTAATAGGGCAATAATTATCCATATTGCCGGCTAGATCCTCTAAAAATAAAAATATCGATTTATTTTTTTGACAACTCAGTTTAAAATGGTAAATAGACATTGACATTTAAAAATTTTTTTTTTATTTTTTTAATATGTCAATTAAATAAGAATAATTTACGTCAGCGCATAAATTATTATTACCTAAGAGTTGGAGAATCACGACAAAATTCCTATTACATTAAGTGTAGTGACCGGCAATCCCACACAAGTCTAAGTGTCAAGTGAACATTTATTGATCCCACAACCCTATAGGCATTGGTTGGTTAGCAATTTCTCCAAATAGTGATTGAAATAGGAAATAAATAAATTTCTCTTTCTCATTCATTCATTCACTGTGTATATAGTTTGATTTGATTGTAAATACAAATTCCAAGTTGGCTCAAAAAATATCAACCCAACCAACCAATCCCTCTCTCTCTCTCTCTCTCCTCTTTCCTTATCACAATTGCTCACATGGTAATTCATGAGGGGAGATAACGAGAAAAGGAAACTGTAATTTGCAAGTTGGATGGTTCATAATTAAATCATACAACTCATAGCCTACTTATTATACTGCACACATTTATCATCAGCATCTCAATAGATAAATGTCAATGTGCATGGCTCTTGAAACAACACCGTGGCCGGCATTTAATAAATTTATTTTCTCTGAGCGGCAAATTCTTTTATTTATTTATTTATTATAACATTAAAATATTCGGTAGATTTAATCTAATTGAATCAATTTAAATGAATATATATAAAAAATAAAATATTTTTAAAATGAAAGTTTCTTAAAATTGATAATGATTAATGAGTTTATTATAAGAAAACTACATATGTTTCTCTATTCAACCAAAACTTATTAGTGAAATTATGAAATTAGTAGGTTGCAATAAATTTTGCATATAGTGAAACTTTTTATAAGAACAAAATATAGAAAGAGATATAAAAATATAATAATAGTATATAATATATATCTCACAGCAACATGGGTAAAATCTGCCTGTTTAAAGGCTATGGATTAACCCAATGGCTCTCTTCCTCTTTGTGTATGAGAGTTTTTATTCGTTACAATTATTTTTTTATCCACTAAGAGTCTGTTTGAAACAAATGAATTCTGTAAAATTTTATGAAATTTATTTGAAAATTTAAAATGTTGTATCTAGATTGAAAAAGTACAAACTTGAATTTTATGAAATTGAGTATTCGTAACTCAAATTCTATTAAAATTAATGAAATTTCTAAATGAATTTCATAAATTTGGCCGTTAAAATATTTATAAATAAAATTATCTTTCAGTGTAAACTCAATTAGTTTTATTTTTTTCCCTTTTGTCTACTTTCTTTGGAAAATTTCAAACTATAACAATGTTTTTTTTTTCTTTTTAATCCAATAATGACGTAGTTTATATTTTTATTTTTGAAAAATTTCAATCAATAATGACTTTTTTTTTTAAATCTCATAATAACGTTAGTTATTATTACTATCAAACTATAAAAACTGAGCATGAACAATTATTTTCAAACGCAATTAAAAACAATAGTAAGATTCTTAATTTTTTTTTAGTTTTCAAATTAATTACATAAATCAATAAAATTTTTTACATTAATTAAAAATAATTATTATAATGAACGTTACTGCTAATTAATCAATTAATTAATATAGAATATTAATACTTTTATTTATATGAAATTTATTATTTATATTTTAATAAAAAATGACAAGTTATTATATTATACATACTAAACGTAATTGGTGTTTATTATTTATTTTTATTAAATTATTATATTAAAAGTGTTATAAAAAATAAAGAAAAGTGAATTTTCATTTCAAAATTTATTTCAAATATATTTTTATAAAATTCAATTAAATTCATTATTTTAAATTATAACATATCAAATTTTATAAATTAATTTTATAAATTAATTTTAATTAAAATTAATTTATAAATAAATTTTATAATTATAATTTATTTATTTTAAACGATTGTACGTCATAATTCATTTATTCTAAATGGGTTACAAATTGGAACAGGATCGCGCACACAAATTAATAATAAAACAAATTTTGTAATAAAATAATGATAATTTTATAAAATTGTATGGACACGTACTTGTCCATTTGACCAAATGTTATAATATTTGATTTATTTTATTTTTACAAAACCAAATAAAAATGAGTAACAAACTTCCATTTTGTTCATGATTATGGCAATCTTTGTTGTGTTAATTAATCAAGGTGGCGCATGAGTCCTTAACTAATGATGATGCATTGTAGGACATAAATGCCCAGCTATACCTGACAACGTGTGCCTTCTTCGTCTCGCCGAGCCACCTATTTTGAACCAAACTCCAAACTTGTAGGCCCCACAGCTTTTTAGTTTATAGCACTAAAAGCTTTAATAATGCTAATATTAATAATTAATAATTAATAATTTTAGTAATAAACAGCTTAAAGGCCCGTCGACATGCATCCAATTAGTTGCGTGGCAGCAGTCTAATGCACTGAAACTGTCCCACTCAATCCTTACACGTGCGTTCTAAAAAGTAAAAATTGCTTTATCTTTAAAAATTACTATTTAATCCTTCTAGTTTTGTCAAATTAACTATTTCGTCCCCTAATGAAAATTAGCACTTTTCTTTTTTTAAAATGTACATAAATAACTTTGAAAAACGCTCAACATTCTAACATTTAGTTTTTAATAAAACTTTTAACAAACATATCCATTGTTTTTTTTTAAATCAACTAATTAAATAATTAATATCATTTAAGTTAAACAGTTAATTAAAGAATTATTTTTATTGAATTTTTATAATTTAAAGAACTAATATCGCTGAATATACTCTTACCATTCATATTATATAAATTTAATTTTTGTCCTTTTAATTTTATTTTTTTATGTAACCTATCGATATTTAAATTTCATTATTAAAAACCGCTTAATCGGTTCAAGATTTAATTATAGTTAGTTATTTTGATTTTAAAAATCTGGTTGGATAACATTGTTATTTTGGGAAAATATTTAAATTATATTGTGCCTTTCATTGAATTTATTCCAATTTGACTTTTAGTATAAATGCACACATATTTAAACACTATTAGTAAGCTTTCAAATTTCATTGCAAATAGAATAAAGAACCGTTTGGTTATCAATATTCACTCTCCTATGAAAAAATTACTTTGAAAATATCAAATTATCATATTTTGATAGTTTCAGGAATTTTTCAAAAAAATAAATTAATTAAGAATGTCAAGTGATTTTATTTTTAAAATTACATTATAGAAAATAATTAAAATGAAAAGTAGGGATAAAACACATCTATTTAGAAATGAAAATTTCGTAAATATATAGCATTCATGTAATGCAGGCATTGCCAACTACGTACATAAATTGCTTTTCCAACTTATTTTCTTATAAGATTACGGCAACCAAACCTCTATAATGAATTTTTATTCAAAAATTCAATAGTGTAATTCCATCATCTCTTATATTGGTTTATTATTTGCTTTTTTAATAACTATTAATCGGTTGAATGACTGCTATTTATACAATGATTTTAAAATTGAAGTGGTCAATATTTAAAATGACAAGGGAACAATTTTATATTATGAGTAAGCTTTGAAAATTAATTTGTTAAAGTAAAGCGTGTAAAGGCAAAAAATTATCCATTCATTATTTGTTATTTCTTTTAAACGGCTAATTATTATTTGTGTTTCGTACAATTTTTAATAACGGTTGGTGTTAAAATATAAAATTATAATTAGAGTTATATATATGATGATGCGTAATTTATATGCATTTATTTAATTTAAGATGAATGTATTATTTTTTATTTTGATATATCAATAAAAATTTAAAATTATAGACAAAATGTTATTTTTAAAATAACTATAAATAAAATAAATTGACATAAAAGTATTCATTTATTCACGTTAGGCTAGAGCAAAATCATGTAAAAAATTATCCTATCCAAATGCATACAAATCTCATCCGAACCCCAACGAAACAGTCTGTTCGCACCTCCGACCGGACCACCGTCTTTAGAACATAACAGTCCTCTCCAATTTTTAATTAATATGATAATAGCGTATATAAATATATATATATATATATATATGAAAAAACACGATCCTGATAAATGCTTACTGATCTCCCGCAATCATTTACCCTCTTTTCTCCATCTGTGTCTCTCTTTCAACGAAGCAAACAACAACCATCCGCCTCTCTCCCCGTTGGATCAGAAGAGAGAGTACAGAGTCTCCTAACACACCAACCACCAAGAAGATGGTTGAAACCAGGCGCAGTTCCTCTTCCTCCAAGCGCCCTCTTCCTTCCTCACCTCCTCCCTCCTCCTCCAAAAGATCTAAGGTACAAACAAATATGCAAAAACATACAAAACCTGTTTTTAATGATTGATCGTTTGCGTATGTGTTTCGCTTCTCTCTCCTGTCTACGTTTTTATCACGTGGTTTGATGTTTTATTGTTGATGGAACTTTAGGCGGCGGCCGTTACAGCAGCGGTTACGGCGGTGGCTTCATCATCATTGAACGAATCAACTGTGTCGCTGCCGGTTGAAACCCTAACTTCGGTCAAAGAATCGGGCTCCATTCCTCGGGACCATGAGCTGCAATCTTCTGATCCGCATGTAACTGTCGTCTCAGAGCCGGTATCTGCTGACGCGGAGAGATCTCCTGACCCTGAGGGCGAGGGGTTCCTGTCCCCACAACCTCTAGGTGCAATCTTTCTCTAATTGCATGTGGCTTTGTTTGTCATTTACTTAGTCTTCGTGATGTTTTTTTTCTCGATTTGTGTGTGTTCGATTTATTTTTTTTCTTAATTGATTGATTTTAGGCGAAGCAAGTTTGAATGCTGCTGAGATATCCAAGGCGGTTGGTGCAACAGTGAGTCGGGGCAAGAAGCGACCAGCGAAATCGACTGCAGCAAAACCCGTGAAACCCCTAGATAAACTTGCTTGGGCCAAGCTGCTTTCCCAGTGTTCACAGGTGGGTGGGTTTTACCTTGACATAATTATTTTACAAAGTAATTCTTGGCTACTCAGCTTTAAGCGAGTTATCCTCAAAGGAGACTAAATGTCAGTTCTATTTTTTCCATACATAATCCCTTCTGCCTCCTCGTTTGTGTTTAGAGTTTAATTTGGTTAGCTGCTCTTAGCTTGGTTTCAATGTCTTATGTTGGTCGTTGCATTTAATGGAGCTGTTTGTGTAGCTGTTTGTTTTGTATGAGATACCTAACATCTGCAATCTTGTGTCACTTTTGCCTATCCAAGTGACTTTAGGAAGTACTTGTAGAAATGGGTATTTTATGTTCGCCATTTAGTGTGTGTATGTTTATATTAGATGAGCTTATGAGCATGGGTGTCGCTGGAGACAATGATGTAGCATCTCTCTGTGTATGTAGATGGTTTTTTGACATTCTTGAGATGCTGCTTGATTGACGTCTCACTTGATAATGAATCCTTAAATTGCAAGGACAATTTTCACTAATTCAGCATTGTTAATCTTTGAAATTTCTGAATTCTAGAGGGTAGGAAAAAAAGAATACTAGTTGAGACGGTTAAGAGATCTTTCTCATTGTGAGATTAAGAAACAAAATCCTTAATGTGAGTTGGTGTTTTCGTGATTGCACATGACGTTTCATGCAGGTAAAGAGTGTCTGTTTTGCTTTGAGGCATAAAAGTGAGGCTTTGTTCATGTCTGGAACATGTGGCGGTTTGGATAGTTGTTGGGAAGTTTGGTTAAAGCTTGTCTTGTGAGGCTTCAAGTGCTGTCTAGTGAGGGGCCTGAATTGGTCAATTAATTGTCACTTAGGGGTGAAAATTTTCAAGAGGGGAGTGAATGAACCTCTGGGTATCTTTGCTTATTTCAGCCCCCCCAGTTCTTCACTCTGTATGATAAGGTTAGTGATAATGATCAGTTTAATGGTATCTCTCTCCCAACAGGGTTAATGATGTGTTGTTATTTGTATCCGAGCTAAAGTTTATCGGCATTGAAGTTGAGAACTGTTTTTTGAAAAGTGTCCTTTTGAATGTGTTGCAAAAAATATAGTTAGAAACCGCAATTAGCAATTTTGGAGTTTGAATGACTAAACTACGTGAAATTTACCTTAGATCATTTTATGAATAGTCCCTAATCAACATGTTTAATGTGGCTGCTTTTCTATTGGGTGTTTTCAAATGTGTGTAGTAAGAGGATGGTTCATGTTATATTTTATGGTTTATTCTCTTGAGCTTAGACTGATGATGAGGCACAGGTGGCATCACCCAATCTTCTGCTGATGAATTCAGCTTGCTTGTTTAAAATAAAAATAAAGCAGGAAAAGAAAAAGAAAGAAATTAAGGTTTGGATGTAAATTAAAGGCGAGTTGTGAGCAGATGTTTTTTTGAGTAAAAGTGGGTTCTTCATTCCTGGTAAGCTATCATACATTTTTAGTATTCCCTCCTCCATGGAGCAATTATGAACTGGACAATTATATGGATGTTTATAATATTCCTTTCTTTTAATGGGCATAATTCTGAATATCTATCAAGCATTTTGATGGTCTTTTTGGGACTAATATACTAACCTGTTCCTGATGCTTTTATGTGTTCTGCAAATTCCAGTACCCTCACAAGGAAATGCGCAGCGTTCTTTTCACTGTTGGTCAAGGCCGTCATTGCGATTTAGTAATTAGTGATCCATCCGTCAGTACGATTTTATGTAGACTAAAACAGTTAGAGGTATCACTTGTGCATTTTTTATTTATTACTTCAAGGTTTTCATCTCTATAAAAACAAGTAAACAACTCAATTTCCAAGTTAAGTGCACTATTAAAAAATTTGTCATATTATTTACCTTTTTTCAATTCCTCATGATCACTTTGTGTAGAATGGAGCTGCTTTATTGGAAGTAATTGGGGGTAAAGGAGCAGTCCAGATAAATGGTAAACTCTTACTGAAACCAGGAATGGCAGTGATTAATGGAGGTGATGAACTAGTGTTCAGTTCTTCTGGCAAGCATGCTTATGTATCCTTTTTGCTGTTCCTAATTTCACTATTGGCAATAATTGCTTTGGATTGTGATATTTTAATTTTTTGTTTAGCCATAAGCCCATGTTGTTGTGAACAAAGAAAATAGTAAAATATATCTGTTTCAGTGACATGATGAACGTTTGCTTTATGCAATTGTTTGAAACAAGCCATATCTTCAAAAGATCAATGAATTCCTTAATGGGAACATCAGATTTTTCAACAGCTCACTAATAATAACTTAAGTGCTCCAGGCATATCGTCAGTAAATATCTTAGAAGCCCGAGGTGCTCCAATAAAAGGGATTCAAATTGAGGCAAGATCGGGGGATCCCTCAGCCTTTGCAGGAGCATCAATATTAGCCTCTTTATCAGATATCCAAAAAGATTTATCTCTTATACCACCTCCTGCAAAAGCTGATGTGGATATGGCGCAAACTACTGAGATTTCCACTGTACCTTCTCTTTGTGGAGCTCCTGATGACTGCATTCCAGAGGTTAACATGAAGGATACAACAAGTAATAATGAGCTGGCCGGAATTTCTTCAAGAGAGAAAACTATTGTTCCATCCTCTAGTTCCGCCAATCAAAATCCTGATCTTGATAATCTTGGTTTGGATGCATCTGTTGATCTGGGAAACAGAAAGATTGCTGGTTCACCATATGAGTTAAGGCCGCTCTTTCGGATACTTGCAGGTTCTTCATCTGAATTTGATTTAAGTGGTAGCCTTTCTAAAATGCTTGATGAGCGAAGGGAAATACGAGAGCAACTGAAGGATTCTGATCCTCCAATGATTCTGATGTCAACTAGACGACAAGCGTATAAAGATAGCTTACAGCAGGGAATTCTGAATCCCGAAAGCATTGATGTTTCATTTGACAGTTTCCCATATTATCTAAGGTGCAGCCTTTTCTCTCAGTTGTTAATATGTTGCACTTGACTTTCACAGAAAATACTGTTGATAATTGCATGTGATTCATTAAGTTCTTGTACATTTTTTGTTGGTTGTCTTTGCCTTGTTCTGTTGGGGGTGTAGATGGTGTTTTACAACCTCAGCTTGTATCCAACATAAAGTATCTTATATGTTGAATTTGATTTTTCCTTTTCTGATGGTGAGATTTGTCGCAGTGATACAACGAAGAAAGTTTTGTTGGGGGCTGCATTCATCCATTTAAAGTGTGATAAAAAAATTCCAAAGTTTTCTTGCGATCTTCCGACCGTGTCACCGCGCATATTGCTCTCTGGTCCTGCAGGTGGTCTCTGCATCACTTTGTTGATATGCTTCAAAGGTTTTTGCAATTTTTAATTTAGTTCTGATCTACCTATATATCTTGTCATTATGAATTTCTTGCAGGGTCGGAAATATATCAGGAGACTCTAGTGAAGGCACTAGCTAAAGATGTTGGTGCTAGACTGCTAGTTATTGATTCTCTTTTGCTGCCTGGAGTAAGCTTATTTAATGTCAATGAATTCTTTCAATTTTTGTTCTTTTTCTACAGTTCTACACACTGTTTTCCCCCAGTAATTTGAGTCTTAAATGCTAGCAGCCTCATTTTGATAATGCATTTCTTTTTTAAATGGCTGAATCTTCAGTTTTCTCAGGTTATTGAGCTTCCCTGTTTCCTTTTTTCTAATAATTTTAGGGATCATCGTCAAAAGATGTAGACTCTGCGAAAGAAAGTACAAAGCCTGACAGAGCATCCGTTTTTGCCAAACGAGCTGTGCAGGCAGCACTACACCATAAGAAACCACCGTCCAGTGTTGAAGCTGATATTACTGGTGGCTCCACAATAAGTTCTCAGGGCCTTCCGAAGCAGGAAACCTCGACTGCATCATCCAAAAACTATACATTTAAAGCAGGCATGTTTTAGTTCCATAGCAGCTGTACTACACACATGTATACTGATAAATATGGATACTTAAATGGATAAATAGTTGATGAATCAGCTTTTAACTTGTCCTTTTTGTTAACTGATTTGCCTATTCTTTACCGATTAGAACCTTTAAATTACTGGAAAATTTATGATGTTGCAGGTGACAGAGTAAAGTTTGTGGGGTTATCTTCATTGCAACATTCTCTAAGGTACTTGTTTATCACTTTAAATTTGTCTTTTTAATTAATTATGGTCTATTATAATTTAATTGCTGGAAATTCCACAAGTACTCAGGGGATGAAGCTAATACAAGATTCTTTATTTACCTACACCTTTATGTAACATATTCATGCATTCACATTTTCTTATGTAATAATGATATGGATATAAATCTCTATTTGATTTGGTTTTGATTTTTTCCCTTTCATTTCTTTTTAAAAGGGGACCATCAAATGGTTTTCGAGGCAAGGTAGTCCTTCCTTTTGAAGATAATGGATCTTCCAAAATTGGTGTTAGATTTGATAGAGCGATTCCTGAAGGCAATGATCTTGGTGGTCTCTGTGAAGAAGACCATGGTTTCTTTTGTCCTGGTGATCTTCCTGAACCAGCTGCTTTGTCTTGTTCATTTCTTAGAAATTTGTGCAGCATTCTTTCATCTACTGTTACTGAATTTATCTTTAACCTTGCAGCTAATTCGCTTCGCTTGGATGGTGCTGGAGGTGAAGACGTTGACAGGCTTGCTGTTAGTGAACTCTTTGAGGTATCTGCTAGTTGCTGCCTTTGCTACTGCTTCTATTGTTTGAGTTGCTGAGCTTTAACTTTTTATAGGTTGCTCTAAATGAAAGTAAACAAGGTCCCTTGATATTGTTTATAAAAGACATAGAAAAGTCTATGGTGGGGAATCAAGATGCATACACGGCTTTAAGAAGTAAGCTTGAAAATTTACCTGACAAAGTTATTGTAATTGGATCACATACTCAAATGGACAATCGAAAAGAGAAGGTAACCTTTTGATGGATTGTTCTGTTTGTTCCTTACCCTCTTTTACTTTTGTCTCTCTTTTTCGCACCTTGGGAATTCGAGCAATCTAACAAATTAGGACTTTTCTTTTTTTTAGTCCCAACCTGGTGGCCTTCTATTCACAAAGTTTGGAAGCAATCATACTGCCTTACTTGATCTTGCTTTTCCGGTATGCTAACCATTGGTGCAGTAGTTCTTTTAGTTATTAGCAAATTAATTACAAGTTATAGTGTCCCGGTTGTGTATGTTGTTGTCATGCTAGCAAACTGCTTGTTACTAGTATGTTTACTATCTTCTAGGTAACTGATTTGCCATTTGAGTACACAAAAAATTCGAGTGCACTACATCAAAATTGATTAAGCAGCCAGATAATGAACTATTTTCAATGCAGTTGCAATGATATAATTCACTTCTCTTTTATTTCCATCACTGGGCTTGGAGTTTGCTCATTATGTTGATATACGAGTGAGTTGAACTGGACCGTATATGGATTATTCATTTGCAGCATTTGGGTGTTAAATTCCATCTCATTACAAGCTGTCTTGAGCAAGATTATGGGTGCGGTTTGTTATGATTGTCTTTAATTCTTCTGTTATTCACCGTTGCTAATGCGGTTTCTCAATATATTGGTATATGGAATACAGGCCAACATTTGATAGATATTTGGAATTTCCTTTGTTTTGTGTTTACATAACCAGTGTGTTGCTTGTCGTTTGGTAGCCTTCTTATGGCTTTATGGGTTATTTTTCTTTTCCTCTCTAGTAGAATATCCATTGTTAACACTCAGTTTGAATATTCATTTTTGAAATCTACCGTGTATGATGAGATTATTTGTTTAGTTGGTTGTTTTGCCTTGCTATCTTTTAGAAGACAACAATATTTTTTTTTTGTTTGTTCAATCCTCGTGCCTGTACCCCATTGATGTTAGTCATTTCGTTGGTAATTTGTTTTAAATGGCGGATATTATGGATATTAATGGTGGTGGATGTTTTCATGTTTTTTCTTGCTTGTTGATGGTTGTGTCAGTCTGCTGTGTATTTAAAGTATGTGAACTATTTGTTGTCCTCCAGGATAACTTTGGTCGACTGCATGATAGGAGCAAGGAAACTCCTAAGACTATGAAGCAGCTTGCACGGCTTTTCCCTAACAAAGTGGCAATACAGCTACCTCAGGTATTTGGTCTTGCATTCACTCTATGATCTCTTGTTGCTTGTATCATCCCCCAGGTTATTCATTTCTGAGTCCTTGCAGGATGAAGCTTTGCTTTTGGACTGGAAGCAGCAGTTAGAGCGTGATGTAGAAACTCTGAAAGCACAGGCCAATGTTGTTAGCATTCGTTCTGTGAGTATAATTTTCCAAGTGGATTGATCATTACTTTTTATTTCATCTTTACTTTCTTATATTATACTGGCTTGTGCGGACAACAGTGGCTCTCTTACGTGCATGCTAGCTAATCTTTTTGGGGTTAATCTTATTTTTCTACTGATCGTCCTGTTTTGCTAGAACACTTTTATGTAGTTCATAAAACAGTTGCTCTTTTATCACTTAATTTTATTTTTCCTTTTGTTTTTTTAAAAAATTCAGAGGCATGTGTAGGCTTCTTGCTAGTTTTATTGAGATTATAAATTGTTATTGGATTTAGGTCCTCAGCCGAGTTGGTTTGCAATGCACTGATCTCGAGACTGTATGCATTAAAGATCAAGCCCTTGCGACTGAAAGTTGGTATTCTTGAACTTAAATCTTGCTGTTCCATCATTTCTCTCCTTTACATTGACTTTTTACTATTTACACATTACACTGCAGTGCTCACTGATACTTTTTCGTTTCTATGTTATTAGGTGTAGAAAAAATAATAGGTTGGGCTTTAAGTCATCACTTCATGCATTGTACTGAAACTTCTGCTGAAGATGCTAAACTTGTGATGTCTACTGAAAGGTTTTTCCTCCTCTTCTCTGTCATACATGTTATCGTAATAATTGTGTGAACCTTACCTGTATAAACTGTTAATACTGTCTTAATGAACTGTTTTGTAGTATTAAATATGGGCTGAGCATTCTTCAAGGTATACAAAGTGAGAGCAAGAGTTTGAAGAAATCATTGAAGGTAAAGTTGATCTTGGCATATCAACTATTACCATTCTTGAACGAACAAGTTCAAAAGGTTTACCGTCTGATATTTACCTCTTCACCATCAAGTTAACTTTTAAGTGGTTTCAGGACGTGGTAACTGATAATGAATTTGAGAAGAAACTGTTGGTGGATGTTATTCCCCCATGTGATATTGGAGTGACATTTGATGATATTGGAGCCTTGGAAAATGTGAAGGATACTTTGAAGGAACTGGTGATGCTTCCTCTTCAGAGGCCTGAATTGTTTTGCAAAGGACAGCTTACTAAGGTTAACTGCAAGTTATATTAGCCCATCTTTCCCCTTTCTTTATAGGTGGGTTCTGTTGTATGCTTATCAAATGTAGCTACTTTCACAGCCTTGTAAGGGAATATTGCTTTTTGGGCCTCCTGGTACTGGCAAAACAATGCTTGCTAAGGCCGTCGCAACTGAGGCTGGTGCAAACTTTATCAACATATCCATGTCAAGTATTACTTCAAAGGTATTTCCTTGTGCCTTTTATATCAATCACCAGTGATTTTTTTGTGAGCTTCTACTTGGAATTTATAATATCTCTGCATTGATTGCAGTGGTTTGGTGAGGGAGAGAAGTATGTCAAGGCTGTATTCTCCTTGGCTAGCAAAATTGCTCCTAGTGTTATTTTTGTTGATGAGGTTTGATCAGTTGCTCTACTTGTATTTCCACTTGTTATTTTGTTATTCTTCTGTTCCCATGCAACTTACATGTTTTGAATGATCACATGCATCTTGTGTTCACAAATTCTATTTGTATTCTACCTTTTTCCAAATTAATTTAAGCAGCTTTTTCTGCTTGGTTTTTTTTTTTTAGGTGGATAGCATGCTGGGAAGACGGGAAAATCCAGGAGAACATGAGGCTATGCGGAAAATGAAGAACGAGTTCATGGTCAACTGGGATGGTCTCCGTACAAAGGATAAAGAACGAGTATTGGTGCTTGCTGCCACAAATAGGCCCTTTGACCTTGATGAGGCTGTTATTCGTAGGCTTCCCCGAAGGTGCTCCGTCTTTTTGTTGTCCTTTTTTCCGTCAATGTAAATCTGGCATACAGTTATATTTTACTTTCTTGCACAATCCTTTTCTGCAGATTGATGGTCAACTTGCCAGATGCACCTAACAGAGAGAAAATTTTGAGGGTTATTTTGGCGAAAGAGGAATTGGCACCTGATGTTGACATTGAAGCAGTTGCAAATATGACAGATGGTTATTCTGGAAGTGATCTAAAGGTTGGTGCTCCTCTCTCCTTCCCCCCACCCCTCTCTCTTCCCCCCCCCCCCCACCCCCAACTTTGTGTTCTTAGCCTTTTCTTTTGTGTCAGAATCTTTGTGTAACTGCTGCACATTGTCCCATACGAGAAATACTGGAGAAAGAAAAGAAGGTAAGTGTTTTCTTTAAAATAACACCTGATATCGGTTCTGTCATGCTACTGTTTTTTATGACTTAATCCCTCGTGTTTAAATTATGATATCCTGTATCTGGTTTTTTAAATGCATTATAATTTTCTTCCAACTGTTGTAACTTGCAATTTATAAGTTTGGATTCTGCTGTTGGCATTTAGTTGATATACAATTTCCCCCTTAAAACTGTTAGCAAGCTTAGGAGGCTAAATTCTGAGTAATTTGTCAGTGGTAATTCATGGCATTTGATGTTGCACCCATAGCATTGAAAGAGAGAAGAAAATAACTTGTGTAGATCAAAGACTAGTGCATGTTCCGCTGTTACTTGGGTGGTAGGGGTTCAGACTTCAAAAATACTCCTGATACTTTTTAGATGCTGTGTGCATTTTGCTTTCTTTTTCTTGATTCCTATTTTTGGCAATAAATGTTAATTCAATTTTCGCGCAACTTCAGGAGAGAACTTCGGCCTTGGTGGAAAACAAACCTTTGCCTGCATTATACAGCAGTTCTGACGTCCGCCCTCTTAGAATGGAGGACTTCAGATATGCACATGAACAGGTATGGAAATACGCGGTTGGAAAACAAATTAAGTAGACACCCTGTGCGGTACAAATTATTATGGTGCTTCCTAATATTGTGGGAGAAGCATAAAAAAGTTTGTTCTGTTTGATTGGCACTTGTTTTAGTCCCATGTGTCCATGAGGCTCAGTTTAGTAGTATTGTAATTTGGGTTAAATGCATTTACAGGTGTGTGCAAGTGTGTCATCAGAGAGTACAAATATGAATGAGCTTCTTCAATGGAATGAACTATATGGAGAGGGTGGATCAAGAAAGAAGAAATCACTCAGTTACTTCATGTAGAGGAATTTATCCAAATGTGTATAGCAATCCATGCTTTAGTTTATTCTTCGTCACCTGAACAGGTGGGGCCCTATTTACTGGATTCCTCTGCATCTTCTGTCCCTATTGTATTATAGATAGGTTTTTCAGTTATTTTCTGTAGAAATTTCAGAATATTTACCAGCCTTGTAAACCTTGGAGCTAGTCCCCCTACAGGTTTTTTTCCTTTTCTTTTTTTTTGTTAATTTATTTAAATTTTATTTCTTTACTTCTGGCCATCATGTTTGTACATTGCTAATTTTGATAAATCAAATAAGCATTGTTAACTTGTTTGTGTGTACTTCCATAGGAAAAATGTTTGCTGCTTGTTTTTAGCCTCTGTTGCTGCAGTGATATGTTCGATTCATTGAACTTGGATTTTGTTCTGAACGAATGATGAGTCAACCTGGAGTATAAAATAGAAAATTAGGTATATTATGTTAAACAAACTTAATTGAAGTGTTGGAGACGCCTCGCATGCTAAACAAGCGCTCTACCATTTGAGCAACGTCTCCTCTGATGTTTTGTCATTGAAATAGTTGAAAAAAATTAATTACAACCACTTGGAACATCAAATTATAATCCCATTTTCGTTTTCAAATGTAATGACACCATTTTTAACTTCATATAGTAATTGTGAACAATCAATAATATTTAATTTGCTAAGTAGTGAAAACAAAAGTCTCAGATAATTCATAATGTCTCCCAATCTATTTCATGGCATGATACAAACAGCAAAAGTTAGAAATATATAATGCAAACTTAAAAGCCTAATCTAACTTGAAATAGGATTTCCCGTATAACAATAGGAAGAAATATGCAGAGTTGAAACTGCTGCATAATTTCTTCCAAATAATAAAATCACATATGGACACAGAATAACCTAAAATGCATTGACTTTATTGAGAAAGGCTATCTCAGTGTAGGTTAGGATAACTTATTATCAATTCTGCAGCTAGTTAGCCTTTATCTTCGAAGCATTAGGCATTATGCCTTCTTAATGGAGATTGTCCAAAGAAGATCTGAACTGGACTGCACTGTCACCTTTCCTCCTTTGACTATGTTTGATGTACTTATGAGACCACCAAACCTCATCTCCATGTCAGCTGAAACAAACAAAATGTATAAGAATTTACAGTGGATAATACTTGTATAGCAACGGCATAATCCAAGAACGAACTTATCACCAATTAGTTGGTATCATGTCAAGGTAAAACTGTGGACACTCCGGACTTGGTGCATTTGCTTGGAGCTCTATTTTTACTTTTCCGGTTAGGTTTCTAAATGTCAGTTTGTCAATCACCACCATTGGGTACCAGAGCACTGGAGTACTAGTGCAAGTATATCAGGGACAATTGCTATTTTATCATTATATTTTGTCAAAATACACAACTTTGCCCCTGAATTTTAAAAAAATGCATAGCTTTTCCCCTTTGCCTTTTATATTGCTAAATCCATCTGTCAATTTTTTTGTACTTTTTCCATTAAATAAAGGAACATATTAGTTAATTTTGCCAAAATATAAGGACAAAATAGTAATTTGCAATTTGTTGACAGGAAAAGTACACAATATTGATAAAAAGATAGCAATAGAGGCAAAAGATAGAGATACGGCATTGTTTCTAACGATACAAGGGCAATGTTGTATATTTGGCAAAATATAGACAAAATCGTAATTTTTCCAACATATAATTAAGAGACACTGGAGTCCAGACAATATTAGAGTGAGCTCAGCCTGTTTTTGTTTACTAGCTAAGAAAGCAAGTAGAACAATTTTTAACGCAATATACTTACTGAGATCCCATTGGAGTCCAGTTGTTGTGGTTCTCCCAGATGGCATCCCTATGGGAATGAGTCCACAATGTGGGCCCTCAACAGAAGATTGGATATGGATTTCATGATAGTGAGTCCTTGGAAGGAGGTAGATGAGGCAGTCATCAGATATAAGAATTATTCGCATGGCTGAGAACCGATATAGAACATTAATATTACCAGCCTCATGGTCGAATCGTCCACCAAGGGCCCCAGCTACAAGAATGCAAAGCTGCCAATTAAAACAAGAGCCAAAGCCTGTCATAATGCTAATCCAAGCATGCAAACCATTGACCAGGTGCTGTATGCATAAATGTTTGGTCAGCAGAATATCAGTTGATAAAAAATTTTTCATCAGCTACCAAGCAGTTCCCAAGCTAAAGTTAACAAGGACAGAGTGTTTTAAGAATGGAAACAATATATATATATAAAACAAACTAGGAAGCAACAATAGGTTCATGCTTAAATAGATACTTATATGTGCACGCAGAAACAGAGACACCAGAAAGTAGGAGCCTCAGATATGAATTTATGCAACTTACATTAGACTTGTCTGAATCTGGAGTGAAGTCACGAATATATGCAATGCACTTATGTAGATCTGTGGTGTCTTGATCATGAGATTCATCGACCACCTTGGTCCCCTGCATTGGAGCAACCAAGAAAGACATCTAAGACAGTCCAGCTCACCAAAGTCAATAAAACAAAGAATGCAGGCCCATTTAAAAGCAGAAATGAAATTTGAATGTACATGCTGCAAATATAAAATAGAAATGATTCTATATGTTTGTGCAGATTTAGCCAGGTAGTACAACTTGGCAAACCTTGAATGATGATAGTCAGAGGCATAAATGGACAATATTCCCTACACGCTATCAATCAAATGTTCAAGAAGGCTAGCTTACCAGGCTGGTATAGAAGTCCAGTACTTCTCCTCTGATTGAATCCATGTCTCCCTTAATTACATCTGGCTTATACCTGTTAAAACCAAATGTCAGTATTACAAGCTGATAGCCTGATACAAACTTGATGCTCAGCATGAAGCTAAAGATAACAAAGGAGCTATGCTGCCATGATGTTTTCTTTTGATCAAATGCCACTGCTAGCAGCAGGCATTCAAGGCGTTCTGTTTATGAGTACAAATAATACCAAGTACTATGTGTTAATTTCAAAAGGCATAATCACACTCGTATTATGTTACTTTAGCAACTCCAGAGAATGTAAGATCCTCTTAACTGGGGTCAGTGTGTTATATCATATTTAACCCATCTCAACCATTAAATTGAGAATGAATAGTTATGATCTCTTTGTCTGACATATAACTGCCAACTTCATGAACTCTAAAACCATTTTCTGGAAATATTTCAACTGCTCATTTTAGATTGAAGAATTGAGATTTTCAATCACGATACATCATGTTCAAAACATGAAAGAATCCTTCAAAGAATTTCTGAATCATCCAATATTTATAGTCATTGGCATTATCACAATACCATCACATCCGTAATAGTAAAATGCAACTACTCAAATCTTATTCTGGCCATGTCAGACAAGTGTGTGCACATATACACACACAAAATGCTGTAAGCTTTCTTCCATAAGCTATATCAACTCCAACGCTATCTCTCAAGACCAAGAGAGACGATTGTATACCTTTACAGGTGCTCTCTTGCTTTCCTCTACAATTACTCTCAAACTTCAATTAAGAGGGAGCAGGTGCATTTGTGTGAAATTAAGTAAAAACTCCAAGGAGTTGTCAAAGCTATAATCTAAAAGACTAACACCCAAACAAAATTCTCGGTAAATGCCTTTATATAGTACTTTTGACCACGCTTAGCTTTACCTATCTTTTTGGAACAGCTGCTACAACAAAACTATTTATTGATCAATAATCAGTAGACATTTAAAACATAAAATCAGTTAAGCCATCCAGAATTTCTCACATTTACAAAAGAAAAAAAAAGAGAGTCCAATCTAAATCTAACTGCGCACATCAAATTTCATTCGAAATCAAATCGCAACAGTAGATTAGAGATACCGAAAATGGAAAAAAAAAAAAACCTATGTCGAACGTCAAGAGCGTCTTCATCAGGGAAGAACATAGGCAATTCATCGTAAACACGATTAGCACCTCCATCCGCACAGAGTCGTAGCTGTGCTGTTCTACACAGAAAAAAGAAAACAGACAGACACTCGTCGAGTAAGCAATTATGCAAACTTAAAAAACAGCCAAAACAAAGAAGACAGTACCGTGCTTCCAGAGAAGAGGAGCGAATCTGGGGAGGCGTTGGTTAAGCACAATAAGGGCGTAAGTAAGAGAAGAGCAGTTGTCGGTGGAGACCGGCGGGAGAAGAAACGACGAAGAATGGGTCATGAGGTTCATGTCGGCTGGCTTTTAGAAGAGAAAAAATAATAGAGGTTTCCTTTCTATTTCGATAGTATGGAACTATATCAAAAGGAGAAGAAGAAGAAGGAGGAGGAGGGTTCTGTTTTGATTACAGCCTCAAAGGTCAAAGCATACGACTTTTCTTTGGGTCCGAGTTTCACGCTCTATAATATCTTCTTGTTCTTTGTAAAGGAAAAGGAAGGCTGACTTGGACGAGCTATACGATTCAGTGCATCCCTGCTGTCTGCACACCCTCCAGTTGATTACTCGACTTCTGGTTGTCACGCAGCTAAACTAGCCATGTTGATTTCAGCTGACATTCCAGCTCACCACACAATTTTATATTTCTGCTAATACTTTAATGTCAATATTGTTTTTCTTTTTTTAGATAATATCACCATTGCATTGCCTTAAAAAAAAAAAAAGAAGATAATATTAGCGTTATGATACTTGTCTCTTTTTCTTTTTTGGTTCAAATAAGTCCATCAAGTTACATCTTTATCTAATAAATCGTAACAATTTATATTTAAATATAAATATAAAATAAAGAAAATTGAAATGTTTTATTTGAAGATGATTTGACAAAAGAAATTTATCCTCTGCTGTTATTTTTATAAAATATTGAGTATTAGGATTAAAAAATAATTAATTCTCTCCGATTATAATAAAATTAATAATAATTTGACAAAATTTTTCTTTATTTTAAAATCAATAGTTATTTATGAAAACATTTATTGTATCCAATATAAATAAGAGTAATATCGATAAAAATATTATTATTACTCCTTAAAATTCTCAAAACCATTTATGTTTTTTTGACAAAATAAATACTAAAAAATAATTTATATTTTAAGACTTTAGAAAATATCATTTGAATATTAAATTATAATAAAATGGTGTTACATTATCAATGTTGACTCTACCATATCTTTGTACTACTTCTATATATGGACGTTGTATATTGAGGAAGGGCCATGATCATCATAAATAAAATTTATAGAATGAAATAATAATTTATAAATCATGAATAATATTGATTATGAATTAGTTTACATTAACTTTCAAGAGGTTTTAATTGAATTAAAATAAAAAAAAAGGTAAAATTGAGTTACCAGAGGAAGATGCAACTAGAGGAGCATTTATGAAGGTGGGTACAATAGGAAGCGACACGAAGCAATCACGCAAAGAGCAGCAACATTATTTTGAGTGCTGGCACCTTCAATCTAAACTTCAACGGTGGGATCCCCTCACGACTCACGCCCATATTCTTCTGCCATGATAGAGACAAATATAATTATGAACATTATCAGTTATTGCTGATAAGATATTTGGTAATAGTTAGTATTGTTTAAAAAATGAAATAATGCTTAAATTGAATGTATATATATATATATATATATATATATATATATATTCTGTTCCTGCAAACTTTGAAGATAAATTGAAAAAAAAAAATTAATTTTTGAAATAAATTGTATATTTTACCAATTTTAATTTTAGAGGCAAATTAAGCGCTTTTTAAATTACTCAAATGGCAATTAGAAAAGAAACGAGCTTTGTTTCCCTCTAGTATTTTTGGCGGTAGACCCTCCCTCAGCCGTGACAGCGGGCAGACCCTCTTCCCTGGCTCTATTCGTCACAGAATCGGCACCCTAATCCCTAAACTCTACAACATTCAATTCTTCGCACTACCAATTTGTGTCGTGGATTTCTGGGGTTTGTCACTTGATCTGCAAATGTTCAATTTCTCTTAGTAGGGCTTAAATGGAAGAACCAATTAATGCAAGTTCTCCGATTATCAGGCCTATAAACAAAGGTGTTGTGCATAGAATATGCGCTGGTCAAGTGATTTTGGACCTTTCATCGGCTGTGAAGGAGCTGGTTGAAAACAGCTTGGACGCTGGCGCCACTAGCATTGAAATCTCTTTGAAAGAGTACGGTGAAGAGCGGTTCCAGGTCATCGACAATGGATGTGGCATTTCCCCGAACAATTTCAAGGTACGCGATACACGCCAGAAAAGATTGATTACTCATATATGCTATACCTATAGACGTAGAGTAGAAGTAATTAGTTGATATGTACGTATGCGAATGGAATCGGCAGAAAAATTGGCAGGTAGTTCTTGACTGACCTCCTTTGTGGAGTCGCAATGCTTGGTTGGTTTCCACTTTCCAGCATTGTGCAATTACCCGATTTTAATGCACCCATAGTTGGTCCCAACTTGATTAGATATGAACATTCATTAGCAAGTGTACTGTGTTATTCTAGACAATAGGTTGACACCGTAACTTGGTTCTTTCTCTGCCATTTGTTAATACGGCTTCCTGGAAAAATATACGTGACTCTTTGTCAATCAATCAGCAGCATTGGAAAAATCCCAGCAGGCGGCAGCTGAGACACCTTTTTCTTTTTCAACATCGGAAAATGTGTGTTTGGTTGTTTATTGATTCTCTTGCATGCTGCAGATTCTTGCCCTCAAGCATCATACTTCTAAATTGGCAGATTTTCCTGATCTTCAATCTTTGACAACATTTGGTTTTAGAGGGGAGGCATTGAGCTCACTTTGTGCATTAGGAGACCTGACTGTTGAAACACGAACTAAAAATGAGCCGGTGGCAACACACTTAACTTATGATCGCTCAGGTTTACTAACTGCTGAAAGAAAAGCAGCTCGTCAAATTGGCACGACTGTCACTGTTAAGAAGTTGTTCTCCAATTTACCTGTGCGAAGCAAAGAATTTAGCCGCAACATTCGCAAGGAGTATGGGAAGCTTACTTCTTTATTAAATGTGAGTCTTTCCTTTTCATGTAACTTCAATTAGTTCAATCAAATATAATGTTCTGAATGGTGGCTGCAAGCAGTGGCACCAAGTGCTCCTTTAGCTCTAGCAGCAGTACCATGGTGGAGGAAGCAAGTGTTGAATAGAGCTTTATGGGTGCTTATACCGACTGTTGTAATCAATCATAAACGTCCTTTTAGAGTGCCTATTGCTGTATAATGGCATTAGTTGTGCATGAATTTGACATACATAAACCAAAAGCAATTGTTGCCTTAAAATAAATGCATTACTTCTATGAAGTGCAAATATATTTAGCAGTATAATTGTCTATCAGTGATAAAGTTCATGTGTCTGTCTCTGGCAAGTTCATTTTGCCTATTTCTAGAATGTACAATGCATCTGTATCAAAATTCCATATCCTTTGATAATATTTTCATAGCCTTCCTTGCCTTCTTTTGGTCACCTCTCGGCTTTGATTAATATATCGATGGGACCCCCGAGACTCCTAAGAGACTATGGGACCTGTGACGGCAGGGGGGGGGGGGTTCCAGAAAGCATGGTAAGAAAACAGCCTATTCTATAAAATCCTCCAGATTTACATCATAGCACCTCCAAGCAAAACAGCCACATCATTTTGACAGTATGCCTTTTGACACATTGATTGATGTTATTAAGATTATATACTATAACATAATGTAATTTTCCTCTGTGTTCTAGTTTCTTTTGCATTGTTATTGTCATCTTTTTGTTGTTATGATATCTTACCATCCATAAAATTAAGGATTTGCATGTTAAGGGATCTCTCAGTTCGAGGGACCACTCTCTTTTACTATACCCTTTATTTTATGTATTGTATTCCTTGATGGCTTAACTGTTTAATTTGTTGTTGGATTTGTGGTGATTATTCACATTTCTTTTCTTATGTGCAGGCCTACGCGCTTATTGCAAAAGGTGTTCGGTTAGTTTGCACCAATACTACTGGTAAGAATGCAAAGTCTGTTGTGCTTAAAACACAAGGAAGTGACTCCCTTAAAGATAACATCATAACAGTATTTGGCATGAGCACCTTCAGCTGCTTAGAGCCTGTTAACATATGCATATCAGACAGTTGCAAGGTTGATGGCTTCCTTTCTAAGCCTGGACAAGGTAGCGGCCGCAATTTAGGAGATAGACAATACTATTTTGTAAATAGTCGACCAGTGGATATGCCTAAAGTCAGCAAGCTTGTGAATGAATTATATAGAGGAGCAAACTCTAGACAATATCCCATTGCAATAATGAATTTCACAGTTCCAACCAAAGCCTGCGATGTGAATGTAACTCCAGACAAAAGAACAGTATTCTTTTCTGATGAGAATTCTGTATTGCTTGCTCTAAGGGAGGGTTTACAGCAGATTTATTCCCCAAGTAATGCCACTTATTCCGTCAACAAATATGAGGAGCATATGAAGATGACCAGTGGCTCTCAGTGTCCTCATGAGAAGTCTAATGTGTTGCCAAAACAGATATCTGGAGTTAGCAATGACTGTAAAGAAATTCACATGAAAAAGCATACAGCAGAAGGCAGTAATCTGCAACAAACAGTTGAAATCAAATCTCATACCTCGGATGTTGGAGAAAATAATGATGAAAAGTACACAGTGAAGGACTTCAGTCTGAGAATACATGACATTCAAAAGGCCTATAGTTTTTCGAAGACTAAAAATGGGCAACCAACAACTGGCCATGATAGTCTAACCAATCAAGATGTTACTTCCCCTTCAAGTGCGGCGGGAAAAGATATTTCTGAAAATAGAGATTCTAATGGTTCTCTACATTCTGTTCAGTCAACAATTAAAAAGTTCGTAACTGTAAGTAAGAGAAAACATGAAGATGTTAGTACAGAACTATCTGAAATTCCCGTCCTAAGAAAGGAAACTCTTCGAAATCCATTTAAGAAAAGCAACTCTGAGCCTAATGCTGCAATTACAAGTTCTCCATTTAATCATCAGCTCACTGATAATTCTGCTAAGGTGAGTGAAGCTGAGCCATCCAACTTTCGTAGGGCAGACATGACCTTCAACAGAATCAGAAATTATCTTTCATATAGAGGGAATGACAATGATGGAAAACCTGGGGAGGTATGTGGCCTTAAAACTATTCTGAATCTGTTTCCTGGAAGCTTAACCAGCATGGCTCACATGCCAGCTGCTCACACGCATGCACACCTCTTGTTAATCTTGTGGCCTCTATCTTTGATTTTCACATTTGATCACTAAATGGGCAGGAACCGATTGGTGAAGAAAAAGCTACTTATGTGGCTGATGTTGTATCAATTGTTTCTCATGAAGGTCTTGAGAAAATATCGGAAGATCTTATGGTGACAAGTCCATTTCAATTTCCATTTCATTGTTAGAGATATGGACATGTGCAGACAGGATATTTGATGTTCTAGTCATATTACTATATCTGCAGGATCCTACAGGTGAAGAAAAAGCCTCAACTATTGTTGGTGTTGCATCTCTCACTTCTCCAAGGAGGGGCCTTGACAATATGTCTGAGGATCTGATTGCCACTTCTCCATTACAATTTCCTGGTTCAGCTTTAAATATTCCAAAGCCTTCTGCCCAAAAGATATGCTCCACCTTGCAATTTAGTTTTCAGCAGCTGGCAGAAAAAAGGAAGCAGAGGCTGTCAAGATTACAATTCAGCAGTTATGCATCCGGAGGCATGAAGATGAAAAGGTTTAGCAAGTAGAAACTTCTTCAGGAAATTTTGGGATAACATTGATTCTATTATATTCTTAACTAACTAGATTTTTTAATGGTCAGCCATAGGAGTTATGCCGCTGCAACGCTAGAGCTCTCTCAACCAGATAATGAGGAGCGAAAGGCAAGGGTTTTAGCTGCAGCTACTACAGAGTTAGAAAGACTTTTCAGAAAACAAGACTTTGGAAGGATGAAGGTTGTGACATGCATTGTTTTGTATGCACAACAGAAGCTTAAGTTTGGTCGTGCTGTTGTCATTGTTGCTTGTCCATCCCATCATCTCCCCCTCCCTCCACCATCATTTTTCTTTTAACCTTTTTACTTATAAAATTCTTGCCTTGATAGATTACATTTGTTTCTTGTCATTGAGCTATCAAATCTCAGCCTTGACTCTATTGACCCACCTGAACGTTACTTTGCATCTTTTATCCTCTAGCTGAGGTTGGAACTTGGTTTCTACCTGTCAGAAGAACTAACTCAGCGTGTGACAAAAATTGGGTAAACTAAAAGTCAGATAACACTGATTATTGCACATTATTGGTGGTAAAAAATTTGTCTGCATTGTTAATAATATATCTATCCCATTCAAACTTCAAAGCTTTTAGTTCGTGACCTGCAGCATTTTTGTTTATAGGTGATTGGGCAATTTAATCTTGGATTCATTATTGGGAAGTTGGACCAAGATTTATTTATTGTGGATCAGGTAACGTATGCATGCTTCTAGACTATCTTTGTTGTTCAACACCCTCATGTTCTGCTTTCATATATTACAGAAAATGTTTCTGTTGTGTCACATGAAGCCTATTTGTATTTTGTGTTCAATTTTTTGACTAGCATATTGTTCTTATACATTTTTCTCCATTTTTTTTCCCTTTTCAGCATGCTGCTGATGAGAAATACAATTTCGAGCGGCTATGCCAATTGACAATCTTGAACCAACAGCCTTTGCTGCGGTGAGGGGTTATGACCATTCTTGAATTTCTTTTCATTTCTGAAATATAAGATTGTCCATTCCTTATTGCCAACTTATAATGTTGAGATGTTCCCTGGTATTCTTTTATCTCTATTTGCTCTAAGTTTGTATCCCTTGTATAAAGTTTGGCATTTATCTTGATGCTTCTGAGTTTATTTTCTCGTTGTTCTGCTTTTAGAAGGATAAGGTTTGAGTGTGCAAGAGACGATATTTAATTTGTTGGTGCTGGATATACATATACGATACCATAACCTGCCAATTTTATGTTGCTTTTCCATAAATAAATATGCGAAAAAGAAAGCATATCAGTTTCCTAAGTAGGCATTATATTGCTTGTTGCAGCTTATAGCTGGGAACAAACTAAAGCTCAACTATAAGATTATGATCACCTTTTTTAAAAGGAATTGGTGTACACTTGTTTACCTGTGAAGTGGAGGATTGGCTCTTGGAGTCTCATAATCACCTTTGCGGCTGTACCCACATTAAGTGGGCTTATCATAAAATTGGTGCCTCAAGGGTGAGACCATTGATCTGAAAACTAATGTGCTTTTCTTACCTTAAAACCCCCTCGTAATGGTTGCGAAACTTCATGGAGAATGAAAATGAATACCAAATAGGTATATAATTGACTCATAGGCCCAATCCCCCAATTGACAAGTAAATAAAGCGTTAATAAATGAAGCTTTAAAACAGTTTGTCTCCCCTTAACAGGTGTTAATCTTCCAAATTTCTTTGCTTATCCCAAAATCTCTTCATTGATCATCGTATTGAGATCCTTATCTTCGAGAGTTGTGTGCAGGCCATTGTGGCTGGATTTATCTCCAGAGGAGGAAATAGTTGTTTCAATGAACATGGACATAATCAGGTGATTGTCATGCTTCATCACATTTATTTTCTATCTTTTTGTGTTCTTTACTAATTTTAGAATTGAACTTCTGCAGCTGTTATATGGTTGTGCTAATATTTTCAATTATCAGGAAAAATGGATTTGCTTTGGAAGAGGATCTTCATGCACCACCTGGGCAGCGATTTAAACTAAAAGCCGTCCCCTTTAGTAAGAACATAACTTTTGGAGTTGAAGGTAATCCTCTTTTTTTCACTTTAGACAAATATAACGCTCTACAATTCCATGCTAAAGAATAGATTAACAGTCGCTTCTCAATTTTATCTACTGAAAATGATCCTACATTGGAATGGGTGTGGAAAAAGTTAATTACTAGTATTTGCTAGAAACAGATGTCAAGGACTTGATCTCTACGCTAGCTGATAGTCAAGGGGACTGCTCAATAATTGGTAGCTACAAAAGGGACACACATGATTCTGTCTGCCCATCAAGAGTTCATGCAATGCTGGCATCACGGGCATGCAGGTCATCTATTATGATTGGAGATCCTCTAGGAAGGAATGAGATGCAAAAGGTATTCTACATACACTAAGATAATATTCCCATCACAAAACATGATCAATCCACGAGAAGCTTAATATTGCTCAACAGTGCGGATTTTTATATTAACTTTTGCGTTCAAGACTGTGCGTGTTCGATCATTAGTAGCAGTGGTGATAAAGCTTTCTGTGCATGTTATTTCTCTTTACTAGTCATTCTCTGCTTTAATGATATCAACATTTTATAGAATACATAGAGAAAAGCGAAAAAATTTACTAAATTATCTGTTCTGCATTCCTTTCTCAGATACTGGAGCATTTGGTAGATCTAAAATCACCTTGGAACTGTCCCCATGGAAGGCCAACCATGCGCCATTTGGTAGACTTAACGTCCATTTACAAAAGATCAGAAGAAAATGATGGAACATTGTGATGGACCCTTTAAATGACAGTTGCTAACCAGAATTTTTCTTAATTTATTGTACATGCACCTAGTAAATCATGCAGCAATTTTATTACATGCATAGAAACCCTGAATTCCTCTGATCTATCGATTTATTTTTTGGCCTAGGTTAACCCTGTATTCTGTAAACACTTGTACAAAAAAGTAATTTCATAATATATATATATATATATATATATATATATATATATATATAAGCGCTTTTGGTCAGAATTTTCTCCATTAATGAAAATCGAGCACTTCATCGCTTGTTTAAAATATGCAAGTCCTTTCTACTTAAACCAGCCTCCTCTATAAGATAATAGTATTTTTCGTTTGAAAACTTTCCCCTCCAGTGTTGGACGACAAAGGAAACTTTTACATAGCTGAATATCTCACCGTTGCATGGTGGAACCAAAACATTTTCACCATACATCGAGAGCTCAATGACTCACCGTTGCGCGGTGGAACCAAAACATTTTCACCATATATAGACGGCTAGCTAGCGCAGTAAAGAAATCTTCAAATTTTTGTTCAGTGATATAACATTTTGATTTTATCCGAAATCTACTGATTTGATTAATCCAGATTCATACTGAGCAAATTTATAAAGAGAAAAAAACACTCCCTCTTAAATATTTAAAGGGATTCAATATTCAAAACTCGAATTCAAGGCATTAATTAAGGGAAAAGAGATTCTTATCATCTCGTTTCATTTAGTAAATAGAATGTTATTTCTGAATTTTTTTTAAATAAATTTATGTCTCTATCTAACAGATGTATGATAGCGAAATGTAACTGACTTATAATATTAGAGTATATACAAGCTGAATTGGCATTAATATTTCTTAGTTTGATTTTATTTGTTTAATAGTTTTTAAAACAGTATAATATTATTTACTACCTCCGTTGATTTTAAAAAATATAAATATTTTCTTTCATGTTTACTCTTTATATATAATTAATGATTATTGTTTATTTTTATAAAATTAATATTAAAATAAAAATAAAAAAATTAATTTATTTAATAATTTATTATAATTTAAATAAGTATTTTTAGGATTGTTAGTGATGCTCGGGAGCAGGAATATCTTTTCCTAACTCCATCCTTGGATAAAGTATTGCTAATTGTAAAGTAAGAATTGAAATTTACTTGTCCTAACCTGATGCTACCCAGTAAACAAAAAGGGTAATTTAAGGGATGAAATTTTTAAGAGGGAAAACAAAAAATTAATAGAATTTCAATACATAATTTATTTATTTATTTTTAAATAAGTGTAACTCACCGGCTTCTCTCCCCTGTAGTCTCTGGCCTTCTGTCCGCACTGATGAGTATAAATAAGGGCTTCAAAATAATTGACAAGTTAAAAAAAAGAAAAAAAAGGAAAAGAAAAGGAAGGGCGAGGGAGGGAGGTCTCCTTGTGAAAACCCTGCTCGAATCGATCGCTCAAGAACGAGGGAAGAAAGATCAAAAACACATTCCTTACTTGGTAATTTCGAATTACTATATTTAGGGTTTAACGATTTTAGTTTTGTTCTCTGTTAGTCTCACGAAACTGAGGTTTTGGCCAACTGAAAGATTTTGAGCCTAAGCCTGGAATCGCCTCCACTGTCATATTCTCGATCTGAACAAGATTTTGGACTTGCTTCTCTCTTTTTTGTAGGTTTACTTGTCGCAGATAAGGTCGCTGGAGTTCGCTGGGTTCACTTCCTGTGCCCTAAAAGATGGTAGCTGTTTCTACCGAAGTAGATTCATGAAAATAGGGTTTTTTTTCCCCTTTTTTTGAAGTAGATAGAGCATTGTTGCTTCCTATTATTGTGTTCCTGATTTATCAGTTTTAGCTTTATTGAGATACTTGATTTTGTTCATTGCAGCTTCCTCTTTCTCTACTTAAGACTGCACAGGGTCACCCCATGGTAAGAGTCTAAACTTTCGCAGTATTTGACCTTAATCTGGATTTTTAAAGCTGCAATGCGGACTTTGTTTTACCGCCTTTTCTTTTTGCTGCAGCTTGTAATTCATGGTGATTGTATGTTGTAACAGTTGGTGGAACTAAAAAATGGGGAGACTTACAATGGACATTTGGTCAATTGTGATACTTGGATGAACATCCATCTCCGAGAAGTCATCTGTACCTCTAAGGTACCCTTTGTCATAACTTACTACTTGTGTGTTTTTGTTTTACTGGAATATGCTATTTAATAAGGATTTCTTCGAATTATGAATGTTTTTTGGAAATTGCAGGATGGAGATAGGTTTTGGCGAATGCCTGAATGTTATATACGTGGGAATACTATTAAGTATCTTCGAGTTCCTGATGAGGTAAATTTACTGCGTGTTTAGGCTACACTTATCCCCATTTCTTTCCCCAATCACTAAAGCATTTTACTTAGGGTACAATTGAAAATGTACCAAGTTCCAATATGCCACAAGAAAATGTTTAACCTCTACTTTTGTTTTTGTGGAATTTTGATCAATTTCTAATTCCAATCTCCACTAACCACCAAAAATGATAGAAAGAAGAAAAAGAAACATATGAATGCTTTCTGCTTAAGACTATCACCATATGAAGGGTCCGAGTATAGTGATATTACTCATCTTTGGTTTCAAAGTGCAAGCTTTTCTAATTTATGGGTGGTCTTTGTGTCCATTTCATGCTTAAATGGACTACATTGCTCATCTAATAATGTAACTTACGTGTTTAGGTGATTGATAAAGTTCAGGAAGAAACCAAGAGCCGCTCAGGTATGCTTTTAACATAATCATATATATTGTATGGTTATCTATTGTACTTTTATGAATGAGAAGATGAAATCAAAGTTTTACTACTTCCACGATAAAATAAGATCCTTTTGGCTGACTCTTTTTAGACCGGAAGCCACCTGGTTTGGGACGTGGAAGAGGAAGAGGTAGGGAGGATGGTGGAAGACCAGTGAAAGGCATTGGGCGTGGCCTCGATGATGGAGGTGCTAAGTCGACTGGTGGAGGCCGTGGCAGAGGTGGTTCAGGAGGAAAGACAGGTGGAAACAGAGGTAAGTTTCAAATTGCACAATAAGATGAATTTAACTTGACAAAGTGCTCTTGCCCGTGCATGACTGAATTGGTAGATTATCTACCAATTCTGGTCCATCAATAATTTGTTTCACCGGTGCTGGATGATCAAGATATTCCAATTATTTTTTCTAAAATAAAAATAAGTTCTTACATTTTTATGTTGGCGAACACTTTTTGGCCAGTACTGTTTATAAACTCTTGATTTCAACATATCAGCATATCCATAGCATTTTAAGTGTGCCTCTTCGGTGAGTTGATGCCTCATCATATCGATCATTTTGCTTTTGGTGACAGGTGCTGGACGAGGAAGGGGCTGATGCAAAGATACGCTACCCAGCCACTTTGGGCCAGTTGCTACTTTTAGAGGCATTTTGGGCCCAACTTTCTTGCGAAATGTTATTTTGCGTTTGAAATGTTGCTTTTAGAGGCCGATTAATTCTCTTGAAAATTGGCATTATTTTGCGTTTCCAATGCAGGTGATTTCTTAAAATTTCTGGAGAGATGGTATCTCGATTGAAGCTTCCATTGTGAACTTATTGTGTTTTATCTTGTTTATTCAGTCATTTGTTTGAGACAAGCTGTACTGTTCACAACCTTTGACGATCCTAGATTCTTATCTATGACGAGTTTTATGGTTGTAGGCTTACCGCATGTTTTTCTTGGACCACTCGATCAATTGCTCTGTCGATAATATGCTTTCTTTTTTTTTGTTTCTTTTAATTGCAAAATAACCTTATGCTCTTGCATTCTGAAGATTGTTCCAGCATCTATTTGCACAAGAGTACTTTTTACAACGATCAAGTTTTGAGAGTCAAAATATGGAGAGATTAATTATGTGCTCAACGGCAAAGGCGATAGAGTTTTGAGTTCTCATTTTCGAACTCATTAACAATGTCTTTAGACCAAAAAAGTGTGGAAGTTTGTAAGATTCTCTTTGCCTGCAACATCATATCTGAAAATTAGAGGGCGAACATATAAATAGCCAAAAAAATATATCATAAAAAGTATACAAGATATTGCTAGTAAGGATGATGCCTATTTTTCTTCTTGCGGTTCTTTGAGGATTTCATAACAAGTTCACTTGAAATCCAGGCGCGATTAATCTCTGCAGAATCATCAGATAACCAGCAACATAAGCGGCCATCTTCACCACCTGTCCATCCAAAAATGCTCAGGCTTTGGGCAGATCCGCCCTTTGTGCTTGACATGGGCAATATGCTCCTAACAACACTTGTATGGCCACCCCCGAGAATTGCTTCCGGAGATCCTATTGCTCCCGATTTATAATTTACAGGAAAATAACCCAAAGCACCAGCATTAGTGCCACCAATTACCCATAAACTTTCACCTTCTCCTGGGTAATGACAATCAACAAAATAATCAACCTGTGAAAAGAAAAACAATTGGCATAGAGAACGTGAGTTTGTGCAACATGATCATGGCACTCTTGTACCCATAAATCTACTATGCGTTATCACACAACTCACTCATGATAAAGCAGAGGAAACATTTCACATAATGCCAAGGAAAACAGTTGACCTTTAGCGTATACAATAAGCAAAGGGGGGGAAAAAAGAAACTTACGTGATCTAATGTCCAGCTGTCAGATGCTAATGTGCGGGCTTCCTGTAAGTTTGCTTCATTTCTTGCGTCCTTCCAATCCCAAATGCTGTAATTTTTTTTTTCAAAAAAAAAAAAGAAAAAGAAAGACACAAAGTAAGAGGCAAGAAGCAGGGTGCGAATGCTTAACTTTTACTGAAAGCGACCCTGTTGCTTGATTGCAACAAGCCTCATATTTTATACTGGAGAGCAACATAACAAAATTTATCTGGCAGTAATCATGAGCACCAGAGAGACATCAATTGATACCTTAAACTTTCAATATGTGTCAAACACCAGAGTTTTTGATAGTTCTGCTCAAAAAATCCCACTTTCCCAATTGAAGTTCCTACATTAATCACCTACAAGATTTTACCAATTCATCTGATCAAATATCTAGAAAAAGACTAGACAGCAGTTGTGAGAGACTAATATTAACTCATCAAATAAGACAGTGTATGGTCTTCAAACATTAATGCAAAAAGATACCGTCATACGAGGAATCCAGCACAGATTGTTTTGCAAGACACCATGCACTGAGAAATTACCTTTAGAAAATTATTATCATCTTGATATTAGTTCACAAGGCATGATCTTCTCGGAAAAGAATCCATGCGACAAAAAACTAGTGCAAATGCCGAGACAAAATGTATGCAGACTATATGATATAAAAGGAAGAGTGGGGGGGTGGGGGGTGGGAAGGGAAGCAGAAGGGTAAAGGAGGGACAGAACTACGCTTGATCAAAGAAAATAAGAATGCAAATCAGTTTAATATACAAACGCGATGGAAACCAGATATTGTCAAATGGGAATTCTAAGTGCAGATCATTTTAAAGAACATGACATTCCCCATTGTATTGCATGATATGAATGCACATGAAAATGCTCTCTTATATTTGATAGAAATGTTTTAACAAAGACAAGCAAGATGTCACCTGATTGGACATTATGAGGCCAACCAACATATCACATTGAATCAATATATACCAAAAAAAAAAAATGTCAACACTTACAGATTCCAGATGATCGTCGTCATTGATATCCCCATCAGTATTAAATATACACATCAATCCATCTACAGATGCAGAAAGAAGCTTGTTTCGATGGCCTGGGACAAAACGAACCTAATAGTAATCATAGAGTTAAAAAAAAAAAAGAGTGTAAGCCCACATTTCATGGATGAATACAAATCCAGGAATATCTGAACAGAAGTATAGAATTATAAACAAACATAAAATCTTCACGGGGAAGTCAGTGACAGACTGACAGCTCAACTGAACAGAATATGCAACAGCCCAGGTAGTCTAATTTTAAGAACCAGAAAGTGATAATGTTGTTAGATGTATTACAACTACATGGCAATAATTGAGGAGAGATAGTTGGCTTCATTTTTCCTCTGTTGTTATTGGCAGAGATAGGCGGTTCCTTGGATATTCCAACAGATCACAGCTTTTGGACTGTAACTTAATTTCAAGTTCAAAAACCAAGTTGCTTTTGGAAGTAATCATAAGAAAATGCAATAATAAAGAAATGCAAATCAAACTAAACAAGATTTGCAATAAACCAAAGTACCTGAGTAACATCGTCCACATGTGATTCTTCAAGACATGCAACTTGTTTCTTATTTCTCCAGTCCCAGAAAAGTATCTGAGTTAACAAGGAACTCATATCAACATAAACTCAAGCTGTACATCAGAGTGTCTGTAACAAACAGATGATGGCAGCACATCATGCTCTCAAGTTTTTATCCTGCAACTAAGACACTCGCTACCTCACCAAAGAAATATCACATTATACATATCCTATTAAATACTAATTAAAAATTCTAAAAACAATTAAAAGAAAATCAAAATCGCAGAACCTGAGATTTAGTCCCAGCTGCAAGAAGATTATCGGTAGAGCCTCCAAATGAGAAGCTGAAAATCTCTTGGGAAGAACCGGCACTTATACACGACACCTAAAATTGTTATAAATAATCAAGCAAATTTCTAATTCAAACAATTAAACCCCTACAAAAAATACACTTCGAAATAGAGTACCTGATGGAAGGTTCTAGTGTCCCAAGCTCTAATGGTACCATCAGAAGAGCAAGCGTGAAAAACGTGCGGGGTCGAAGAAATAGAGAAAGCAATTTCGTTGATAGTACTGCAGTGACCGTTGCACTCTCCTTGGTACTGACCGGTCACCGGAGAATAGAGCTTTACCACGTTCGTCGATAGAGACACCGCCATTGAAGTCCAGTCGTCCCTATCATTTCGTATTTGAAAAAGAAAAATTAATCCTATAATTAGAAACTTGCTCCAAACAAGTAAAGAACTGAAGATTAGGAAGCAGACTTGGGGACGATTTGGAAAACGTAGTCATCGCCGAAGTTCGTTTGGATTGAGTTTCTGAGTCCGAATCGCTTGATTAAATTTGGATTTGGATGCTCCACTTCCATCTCCGTTGTCTCCTCCATCTCTGCTGGCTTTGCTAGTCGATGAGGCTTTTCTCCTTACTGTCTGCTTTAACTGGAAGGACTTCGCAGGAGGAAAAAGAAAAAGAGGTGTACGTTCAGACCCGAGGGTTTCAGGGTTTTAATCCTATGCGGTCAACTTCCACTGTCAACAACTTTTTTTTTGTTTTTGGGAAACCATCAATAAATTTACGCGGCTTCGTCGAATTATGAAAATTATATATTTTCATCGTGAGAAAAAGAAATCTTTTGATGGCCCTAATTTTTAAAATGATTTTTAATTTTTAAATTATTTTTTATTTATGTATTAATCAAATAATAATTCTTTTTATGTAATTATATTACGTGACAGATTTTATATATCTCATCATCTGTAAAGTAAAATAATGGTGAAATAAATTTATTGTTTTTCGTATTTATATGAAAATATTTTTTAAACACTTTAATTTTTAAAATGATCTTTAAGTCTTTTCTACTCGTTTTTTTTATAATTTATCTAATATCCAAGGCAAGGGTTTTTTTTTTTTTTTTTTTCGAGTTAGCGCGCTATTTTGTACTCAGACAATCTATTTCTTAATATCAAGTTTGAATAACTTATAAAAAAACAAAGCTAATGGACTAAAATCATTTTAAAAATTGAGATGGCAAAAATTTTTTTTTTGGCATAAGTAGAAAGATCAATGCATGTATTCAGCCTACTTCCATCTCATAAAACCCTTCCAGCAATTACTATCACAACTTACAGTTGAAGTTTTATGAATTATTACGAAGTACTTTTGGAAGCTGCTTGGGCAATACATTCTTGAATGGAGTTAAATTACAAAAAATCCTCGGCCTCACCAAATTAGATATGCACTTACATAAAAGCAGTCTAATACATGAGGTTGAATTTTAAATTTCAATTCGAGTTGAAAGAAGAAAAGAAAAGAAAATACTCCCACAGATAGAAATTTCCAACAACATACAAGAATGAACTTTGAAAGGAACCATAATATTTTCGTACAATATTCTTAAAACCTCTTTACTAAGATTAACCGTTAGTTATTAAATTTAAAATAACAAAAAAATATATATTTAAATATTAAATTAAAATTATAATTGTAGAAGTGAACTCATTATGATAAAAAAAATGATTACGTGATATTATTAATTTTGTAATAAAAAAATATCAATCTACAATGTATAATCCAACTACATAAAAAGAAATATTGTTGTAGTTCATAGCAATCAGTTTTTTAATTACTTCTTAATGCCTAATAATAAAAACAGTTTTAGATTGAGGGCAAAACTACTTTAAACGCTGCGTTATCCACGGAAAAACTGTTCGTACCTAACACGTCAAAACAGTGTACTTCAAAATTCTACCTAATACATTCGAAGTCGGAATTATAAACACCTATCCAGCACTCTGGCAAACAGAGCCTTGATAAACAAACAATGTTAGTAATATCTCATCTGTTTTACCTTGATGTTATTTAAGATTGTTCAGGCCAACGAAATATCGCAAACCACCAAGAGCTCTGTTTATCTCCCATTCCTCTTTCCTATCAACGAAAACGGAAAGTCGAACCAATAGAAATAACTGCCACTTCCCCCTAAATAGAGCTACGTAATCATATATACAGTATGAGGAAACTAACTCCTCAACCACATAATATTGGGGCAAAAGCAATGATGTATGTACGAGAAGATTTAAGTCCTCAACCACAGAATATTAGGGCAAAAGCAATGAAAACAGATACCTAGTTCAAATAATCATTCATGAAGGAATGACTAAAAGGTACAACATTAACGCTATGGAGCAATTTTCGATGTCGACATGGCAGAAACGGATGTTTGCAAGCATCTAAAGACCAGGCAAATTTTTAACTCCCACTCAGCTAAGGAAAAAAAAGACACTCGTTTAACAAGTCATGATTACCGAAAAAATGTAAAAAGCACAACTATCCATCCCTTCAGTAAATCAACATCTTAAACCAACAACCCCATTTGTTGGCCTTTGAAGCAAATTCTGTTTGTTCTTCAGTGCTTTGAGCTTGGCGAAGCTTACTTCTTCTCCTCTAGATTATCTGTACCATGTTCATCTGGCTTTGAAGCTCCTCCTGCTGTGTCAGGCCTTGCCACCTCTTGCTCTACAATAAAAATACAAATGAATAACTTCTTCAAATACAAATAATATGGAAATTTAAAAAGGAACGTCAGAAAACAAACAATTGCAAATGACATGTACACATATATTCAAGATAACAATAAATTATAAATGGATGAAAATATTAATCAGCTGAATAATATATTCATGTATTTGACAGAAGAATTAAGATATTGAGAATTTTAAAGAAATTTCCAACATTCAAGTTAAACAGCCATCAAAAATACCCATTTCTAACATGCATTTATCACAAGTTAAAACTTCTAACCTCCAATTACTGGTTCACCAACTCTTTCAACCAAAAAATGTTAAAAGTAACAATCTATTTGCAACAAAATCTAGAAGCATTCTTACCTTCCTCATCACTGTCCTCAAAATCGCCCATACCATCATCTCCCAAGCCCATGCCGCCCATGCCTCCCATGCCTCCCATGTCCCCCATATTACCAAAATTCTGCAAAATACAAACATCGATGAAAACAATGATAACATGTTTCAAAAGCACTACTCAACAGAAGCCACAGCACAAATCCTTACAGAAAAATCCATCCCTCCCAGGTCCAAGTTGCCACCTAAGCCACCTAAACAAACCAGACGCAAATGCCAAATTATAAGCATTAATCATCCATCAACAAATTCAACATGTTATTTAGGAAAGAACAAGACTGGCAAATACCATCATCTTCATCTTCATCCACCCATTTGTCCCAATCTACCTTGAGATAATGTGGTGGCTTGCCATCTCCACGTAAAAGCTTTTTCCACCACACTTTCTCTGCCTTCTCTACAATGCAGAATATGCTCCTCACCCCAATATTAATCTTGCTTTCCTGTATCAATTATAAAAGGAATTATTTAAATAGAGAAAAGGGGGAAAAAAACAAGTTCAAATATTTCCCCAGTCAGCAAGTACAAACAAACCACGACAAAACACCCAGTCATGGAACCCCGATGAAATCAACACATTTACATAGTATACTATAATTGATTTTAGTAAAGAAGTGCTAACCCCCAAGACTAAATTCTCTTTCAAGTGCCAAATATCAATGCAAAGCAAACCATAAGTCATCAATAACTCAAAGCAAATGTCCAGATAAACCAAAAGAGGTTTTAGCTGTCAACAGTTCTTATTTTACCTCCACATTAACCTTATCAAAGAGTTCCAACTTCAGTTCATAAACGTGGTTTTCAGCTCCAGCACTAGCTGAGAATGTAAACACACCCTCTGGTTCAAGATTAACCTTGGCATTTTTAGCATCTGGCAATAGCACAGTAATGAAGACTTTGTCCGCTCTCTGGGCCCACTTCACCTCAGGATGACGACTGAAAAAGACAGATTATTGTCGCATAAAAGCAAAACCAGAGAAAATAACAGAGTATCAGAATAGGAGAGTACTAATCTCAATAAGCATATTTCTTCCGCTTAGATATAAAATCATGCATCGCTTTCTTAATTTCTTACAGAATTAAAGAAAAGGTGAGTTCTATCCCCGAAACTGGAACTAGCGTAGCACAAAGCATGTAGTTCCCAGTACCTACTCAACACTAACAGTAAAAATATAGAAAAGCCCACAGGGAAAACAGCACTTTCAGCAAATATAAATTAAATATATACAATACATATACGGGCCCTTTTCCTGTAAAGATAGGATGTAAACCCTAGCTAGAAATTATAAACCCTAAACTAAAATATTAAGGTTACGCCGTTAACCTCCAGTAAAGGGAGAATAAACACAAATGAAAATCAAAGCACATAAAAGCAATTAATTCCAAACTCCAAACCAAACAAATATGAGAATAAACCGAGAAATACAAGCGAACCAGAGGTTGGAGAAGACCCCAAAAAAGAAAATGAAAAAGAAAAAAACTGCCGGAGCGCGAATCAATGAAATCAAATGGCCAACTATAAGAATCGAAGCAAAATCTGAGAGAAGAAGAACAGCTTACCTCATATCTGAATTGAAAAGAAAACTGTTATAAACCCTAGCAAGCAAGGGGCTGACCGTGGGAGATATATAGACACAGATAGAAAAAAAGTGTGAGCGTCGTACCTTTCTTTCTAGCACTTTCTATTAGATATTTTTTTTATTTTTTCTTTTAATGTTAATTTTTATAGGTATAAGTTAAAAAGTCGAATCATGGACCTTAACTAGCATATTTTCAGACTGGGCCTCGGCTATGTTTGGATAGCCTAAAAAATCAGTGCGTATTGGGCTAGCAATTGGATGATTCACCGCCCTGGTATTAGTGGACCTAATGGGCTGAAACCGAAAGAAGGAGTTTTACCTACGTGATTTACCTCAATTTTACTATTTTTTTTAATTAAAAGGAGCTCTATAAACCCGATTTAAAATACTAACAAATCAATTTTACCATTTTGTCTATGGAACCTAAAATACTTAATTTTATATGGGGCTTTAAATTCTTAATCAATTCTACGAATTTTGCAATCGAAAATTTTATGTTCCGTTGTTTTGATCGAAATGAATTATTTTCATATAAAATTTTGTTCATTATAATGGAAAAATGAAAATAATTATTTTAAATTATTTTTTCTTGAAGAAAATTTAAAAGGATATTCAAATAAATAATTATTTCAGTTTCAATAGTAGTAAAGGTGTAGTATTGGCCAATAGCACATTCATTTAGTACAACCATATTCATTATAGCAAGTCCTAACTTTCAACAAACAAATAATGATTTTTGCGATTTAGTCCGTAAAGTATATTCCTTTTGAAGAAGATTTTATTTTGATCCACACGGTTCGTAATATATACATAATGCATTATTCAATCGTATAGATTATATCTTAAATGTCTGACGATGAAAAAAGTGGATGTTCAAAAAAATATTCATCTTAAAATTTAAAATTTAAAAACTAATGAGAGTCACTTTTTTATTTATATTTTTATAAATAATTCTCGGATTTATACCTTATTGTGGCCTAAATTTTGCAAATAACCAACAGATTAAATTCTTTCTCATATAAATAAAACAATAGTAATAATGATAATAATAAAATTTTAATTATTTATTATTATCCATCCTACTAGTTAAGTGGGAGTGAGTGAAATTTGAAAAAATGAAAATTACTCTGAGAAGGTCCATAATCGTAACTTTTTCAAACACGGAAAAATAAAATAAGAAAGGAAAAAAATAAATTTTTGATGAGTTTAAATATAGGAGGAAATAAAAATAATTTTTATTTTTATCTTTGGTTTGGGGAGAAATTTATTTTTATTTCCATTCATTTCTTTCTTACTTTTCATTTTTTTTTACCAGAAAATTCTCATATCATTATAAATTAAACAGACTAAAAATCCAAAATATAAATTACACACGTATTCCAAACAGGGTAAAACTGCAGAATTCCATTATTAAACTGTCGCGGGAAAGAGACTGCAGGTACGTATCGGTCACGCGCTCCCGCACCACACGTCATTAATAATTAGCAATAAAACAATGATAATAAATGATATGGCAGCACCCAATTTAATTGATGGGAAGGACAGGTAAGCGGAATTGTCAGAAAATTTTATTACCAGTAATCTTTTTGTGGCTTCATGTGAAAAGTATTGGTTAAAAAAAAAATTCTATTTAGGATCTCAATCAGAGACCAGTTCAGAATATATATATATTCCTTCCGCCTCAAAAACGCTATTCATTCATTTATTTTCATTTGTTTTAAAATATAGTCTATATTTATATTTTATTTCTTTTTTATATTATTAGTCTTTTGCATAACATATATTATACAATGATTATGTTTGTTATATATTTATTTTTTATCTATATAATATCAAAATTTAAATTTAAATTAAATTAAATTAAATATAATTAGTTAATTTATATTATATTTTATCATATAAATTACTTGTAATATTATTTTTTATATATTTAATTTTATTTTTATATAATGAAATAGTATTAGAATAAAGTTCAACTAAATCCCTAAAACTGAATCCTTCAATCCATAAATCAATCAATCATTCAATCTTTAATCTCTTGTCATCAATCCCAAATCAATATCTATATACAATTATAATGAAAAAATAATAATAATTTATTTTTTACTACCAAGTAAAAGAAAATAAACGAATTAAATTATATATCTTTTTTTATCTACATCATAAACGAATTAAATATTTAATAAATAAAATATAAAATAATTTTCAAATGTATCATTATCATATATGTGTAATACTTCGAAATTTATATTTCGAAATATTTTTATTTAAATTTAAATTATAAATTATTAGCTAATAATATTACGCCACGTAATATTTATCTAGATCGAAAATCATTTTAGTTTGCCCTAAAATCAATTAAATACCCGTTAAATTGATTAAAAAATGAATCATTTTTTTTATTGGACCGAATTAATTTAAATTAGACCCAAATTAGATATTTTTGAAATTACTGTGCATCACTGTTCTTTTCTTCCTCTGACATTTTACGTTTGGGACGATTTGTTTTTTTTTTATTTTTTTCCTCTCCTTTCCTTTTCTTTCTTTTTATTTGCTTCTTCTTCTTCCTTGTGTTTGCACAAAAACACAGCCCTTCCCTCTCTCTACTTCATCTCTCTCTCTCTCTCAGTCCCTGCGTAACTCCTCAGGCTGCTACAAGCTTCGCCACGCCAGCCACGCCTCAAGCTCCAGCTCTCCTTCTCTCTTCCCTTGCGGCAGACCCAGCCCCTTTCTTTGTCTCTTCCTGCCGCTCTTTGTCTCCCTTTCTCTCTACGTGCATCGACCACCACCATAACCACCGCGCTGTGCCACCATTCTAGCAGCAGTAGCGGCAACGTGACAGTGGCTGCACAACCATGAGCTCTTCCACGCTCAGCTTCTCCTCCTCCCTCTGATGTGCGAACCAGCAGACCCGGCAACACCTCCAGCCTGTCCTCTCCTGCGCCATCGTCTTAGCACCACAACAAGCCCAGCTTGCTAACTTCGGCCACCCGTCTCCTCCTCCTCCCTCCTCAGACGCGTTTCACCTGTGATTTTGGGACTGTGATGATTAATTGGTACTAATTTTATTATTCTAGAATTATGTGGTTAATTCTTAGTAATTATTTAGTTAGTAGTTAATTTTAGAGTTTTGGTTAATTAATTTTATTAATTTTGTGGGTGATTAATTATTTTGTTGATTTTATATTATTGGTGAATTTTATTATTTTTGGGGATAATTTTAGTATTTTGATTGAGTAATTAAGTTAATTTAAGTATTTGTATTAGTTGATTTATTATAGAAGGTTGAATTAGTTGATTTTGTTATATTTAGAAGGTATATTGTTAGGATTTTAGTAAATTATTGATTATTGGGTTATATGTTGATTTATTGATTTTAGTCTAGAATTATATTATTTATGAAGGTCAATTTGATTATAGGATATTAATTATTG